>JAGKTI010006068.1:0-15793 GCA_018397915.1 Birgus latro | reverse complement strand
TTCGAGGGATTCATGAGAGAGGCAGAAAAAACACAGCAAGATGTGGAAATATCTGCCGACACTGATAGTGATGACTTAGGCCCTGCGGGGCCACAGTAGCTAAGCCTCGCCCCGCCACCAGTCCCATACACCACGCCAATCTTCACATCAGTGTAAATGCATTTTTTTTTTTTAAATGTTTCTTACCTATGATGTTGTCTCATTAATTTCACTGTACAGTATATCAGTTCGTGTTTGTTTCATTTATCATCGTAAAATTAAGAGGTAGAGTCGAGAGAAAGAGTGGGAAAAAGTGCTTACCTTGGGGTGATGTCGACCGATTTGCCTTTATTTCATATATTTAATTGTTTGAATTTTGCGAATTTTGATTTTGCGAGGGTTTTTGTCGACCATATTCTCGCAAAATTGGAGGAAGGACTGTACTTTAATGTTGCTGTTTCAAGTTTGCTTAATTTTATACTGTACCTTTTTTTACTTGACTAGTTATGGTTGTATGCAATTTATGCATTTGCTCAAAACACTTTTCTCTCTTTTAAGTTTACTTTACCTTTATACAGTACCTTGTTTTACTTGGCTAATTATGGTTATACAGGCAAGTCTTGGTTAACCACTTAACCACGGGCCGTCACTTTCGTGACGCTCGGTGGCCATGGCTGGATCCGTGGGCCGTCAGTTGGGTGCCTCTGTTTTCTTTTAAATTATGTGGGGCCTTCAAAATATAAATATATATATGATAAAATGTGGGAGAGTCCTGAGTGCTATTTATATCACTCAGGCTAGTTTGGGCCCATATTTTATAAAAATAAGTCAGAGCGCGAATTGCCACTGGCTGGAAGTGCCAGGACCGCCTCACACAACCCCGCGGTTTAGGGGTTAACAAGAAACCGCTTAACGAAAATTCACAAATACGAGATCTTGAAATTTGCACCACCGCCTGTTTAACGAGCATGTAAAATCTCCCCAAATCCCAACTTCCGAGAATCGATATGAGGATCGCGCCACACTGTCCGCTGTGTTTACTTAGTGCGCTAGGACTAGGTAAACACGGCAGACAGCTGCAGCCCTGCTAGCTAAGAAACGAGTTGCACGCTAGCTCTGTGAGCCTCTTCCCGCCTTATCTTTGTAAACAATCTTCCAGCCAAGCTTGCCCAGTCATGGTCGGTCTTGAAGCGTGCTTGTTTTCTGTGCCCAGGATTATTGTATCATTATGTCTTCTAAGCATGTCTTGTAAGTCTGTTGTGGTGGTTTTGGGGGAGGTTGCTCAGAGGCCTTGCTCCCTAATCCTGTTTTTCCCATACGAGTAAGTACTTCACTTTGTTTTACCACTTAACCGCGGGCCCTCACTTTCGTGACACTCGGTGGCGGTGGCTCAAGCCGTGGGCCGTCAGTTGGATGCCTCTGTTTTCTTTTTAAGTAGCCGGGGCCTTCAAAATATAAATACATTAATCTCTCTACTTTCCTGATGACAATCATCTGGTTACCTCACAGTTCGGATATCGTAGGTAGGTTGATGGTTGAAAAAAAGAAAGAAAGAAAAAAATCCGATTTTTTCCGACCGCATCCGTTTCAATTTCCCGCGCGCGCTGACTGGCTTCCGTCCCGCGCTCTCCCCCTCCTGTTAGCTTTCTCTCAACCTCTGTGAAGAGTGGGTGGTTGTTAGATTGTCTGCGGTATTTTCGTTCTTGCTTAAACAATTATAATTCACAGTGCTAAGGATTAAGTGTAGTTAAACACTGGATTACTGAACATGCTTCAAGAGCAATTATGACCACTGTAAAAACCTTAGAGGTGGGGGTAATATTCGTTAACCATCATGGACATGTAACACTGTCAACTGCTAAATAATCACTTCTCTGGTTACATTTTATTTACTTCATGCTTTGTATCCCATACTTGATTGCACAGGCTGTGAAAGAGGTGATTTGCTCAGTGATTACCATGTCTTTTACTTATGTTCACTATCCAGTCAACAGGTGAACATTTTTGCCCTACACACCTCTAAATCATAATTTTTCTGGTTACATTTTATTTACTTCATGCCCTGTGTCCCATATTTGAGTGCACAGGCTGTGAAAGAGGTGATTTTCTCAGTGATTACCATGTCTCTTACATACGTTCACTGTCTAGTCAACTGGCGAACATTTTTACCCTACACACCTCTAAATCATAAGTTTCTGGTAACAGTTTATTTATTTGATGCTTTGTATCCCATATTTTAGTGCATAAGATGTGAGAAATGATGATTTTCTTAGAGATTGCCATGTCTGTTACTTTCTTACACTAAGCTGCCAACTCGTGAACACCTATGCCTTACATACCTCAAATTCATCATTTTTTTGGTTAAAATTCGATTAATTCATGCTTTGTGTCCATTATTTATGTGAATGGGGTCTTAAATAAGTGCTTTGCATGTCCGGTAGGGAGGTAGGTAGGTGGTTTTCTGATTTAGGTTAGGTTAGGTTAGGATGCTGTTGGTGAACAGTGAACACCTTTGCCATACCAAACTCTAAATCATCATTTTTCTGGTAACAATTTATTTATTTGAAGCTTTGTATCCCATATTTTAGTGCATAAGATGTAAGAAATAATGATTTTCATAGTGATTGCCGCGTCTGATACTTACTTACACTAAGCTGCCAACTCGTGAACACCTTTACCTTACTTACCTCAAATTCATCATTTTGGGGTTAAAATTCGATTAATTCATGCTTTGTGCCCATTGCTTATGTGAATGGGGTCTTAAATAAGTGCTATGCATGTCCAGTAGGGAGGTAGGTAGGTGGTTTTCTGATTTAGGTTAGGTTAGGTTAGGTTAGGGTCAAGAATGACCGGTGCTGTTTGTGAACAGTGAACACCTTTGCCATACCTAACTCTTTTTCTGGTAACAGTTTATTTATTTCATGCTTTGTTTCCCATATTTTAGTGCATAAGATGTGAGAAATGATGATTTTCATAGTGATTGCCACATCCGGTACTTACTTACACTAAGCTGTCATCTCGCGAACATCTATGCCTTACTTACCTCAAATTCATCATTTTGGGGTTAAAATTCAATGATTTCATGCTTTGTGTTCATTATTTAATGCATATGGTGTGAGAAAGGGTGATTTTCATAGTGATTTCCATGTCTGATACTTACACTTGCTGGCAAGTTGTGAGCACCTATGCCTTACTCACCTCTAAATCATCATTTTTTGGTTAAAATTCAATTAATTCATGCTTTGTGTGTATTATTTATGTGAAAGGGGACTTAAATAAGTGCTATGCATGTCCGGTAGGGAGGTAGGTAGGTGGTTTTCTGATTTAGGTTAGGTTAGGTTAGGTTAGGGTCATGAATGACCAGTGCTGGGAGCTTCAGGGCCACTATCCGGACAAGACCACTTTCCGGTCATGCCTTTGGCTCTGTTACGCTGGATAGTGGGAAGATGTTATATGAAAAAATGTAGGAGAGTCCTGAGTGCTATTTATATCACTCAGGCTAGTTTGGGCCAATATTTTATAAAAATAAGTCAGAGCGCGAATTACCACCGGCTGGAAGTGCCAGGACCGTCTCACACAACCCAGCGGTTTAGGGGTTAATGAGAATTCGGCTAACAAGCAAAATCCTTGCTCCCAATTAGTTCGTAAGTTCAGGATCCTCCTGTATACAGTTTATGTATCTGCATAACATTCTTTAGAATGTTAGGAGGAGGCTGTTTGTAGGAGGAGGCTGTTTGTAGGATGAGGCTGTAGCACGGGCCGAACAGGTTAGTACTCCCGAGGGGAATGGGAATACTGGTGATAGGGAGAGCTGGAGCTCCTGTTTCACTAGCTACCTAACCATCCCCCTTTGCTGACCTTTTCAATGTGACAGTAACATGGAGAGTAAACCAGCATACTCTCCCAAACATTTCCTCTAACTATCCTGTGCACTACACCACATGCGCTTTACATATTACACAACGTATCCCACTACGTTACAGGGGTTGACGCCAGCAAGGGCATGCGGCCAGAAAACTTTGCGCCCACTACCTAGTGGCGGACTTTGGGGGGAGGCTTGACTGGGGTTCCGCTGGCATAGATCATGGTCCGGGGCGAGATGGGGCTCGAACCTGTGCTAGAGGGTACAGGGCATTGCGGTTCCCAGGCTGCTGCTTCCGCTCAATAGAGAGGGGCCCAAACCTGGGAGTAGCACCCCAGGAGGCTGCCCTATCAGTGGGTGTATAATGGCGGGGCAGTTGCAGTGCCAAGCCGCGCTTGGAGGGTGTCCCTGCAGCTGTCCTGGCAGGGTGCCCCTAGGCCACTACCACAGCCACTGGTAAGCTGGTGGGCTAGGGGTCCCAGATCCATTGCCTGGACCTGGGTCTGTGCATGGGTCGGGCCTTTGGAATGTTTACCCCCCTTTATCTTACTGACTATGAACTACAAAAACAAGCACCAAAGCAAGCTGAGGACAGCAAATCACCCAGGGGGTTTAGGGTGGGCTCGTGGAATGTGGGAAGTTTGAGAGGAAGAGCAGGGGAAGTTGTTGAGGCATGCAGTAGGAGGTGGGTGGATATGGCATGTTTGCAGGAAGTCTGATAAAGGGGTGGATCAGCCAGAAAGATTGTTGGGAAGGATTGCTACTATAAGTTGTTTTGGCAGGGGGGAACTGATGGATACGGGGGTGTGGGTGTGTTGGTTGCAGAGAAATGGGTGGAATATGTCATGAATGTTATGAGAATACGTGATCGGATATTAGTGGTGAAAATTTTGATTGGGCAGAAATTGATTTCAGTTATATCGGCATATGCTCCACAGGTAGGATTGGATGATGCAAGGAAGGATAGATTTTGGGATGATTTAATACATGTAGTGAGTGGTATGGGTGATGATGAGGTAGTGGTTCTGGGAGGGGATTTAAATGGTCATGTGGGTGAAGCAGCTCAAGGTTATGAAGGAGTCTATGGAGGATGTGTGTATGGTGTGAGGAATGCAGAAGGGGAAAGAATACTCGAGTTTGGGGAGGCTATGGACATGATTGTGTGCAACACACATTTTAGGAAAAGAATCAGCCCGTTGATTATGTATGAGTCTGGGGGAAATAGTAGTCAGATAGATTATTTTCTGGTCAGGAGGGTTGATAGGAGATTAGTGAGGGATGTTAAAGTTATAGGAAGCGAGGAGTGTATGCAGCAGCAGAAACTGTTGATTTGTGACATGGTGCTTAAGGATCGAGTGATGAGAAGGAGGACATATGTACTTAGGAGGAAAATATGGAAGCTGGGAAACCAATCAGTAAGGGATGCCTTTTATAGTGAGATGAGGAGAGTGGTGGCTGAACAGGAAGCCATAGATAGAGGCGTTAATGAACAGTATAGAGCCCTTAAGAACAACCTCTTGAGAGTTTTCGATACAATATGCGGTTGGACAAGAGGCCCACCAAGACATAAAGTAACTTGGTGGTGGGATGAGGGTGTAGAAGCTGCAGTTAAGGAGAAAAGAAGGCTTTTCCGGAAATGGAAGAATGGTGGTAACAGGGAGGAGTACTTGGCTGCCAAGCGCAGGGCTAGAAGAGAGGTATACAGGGCGAAGTCTGAGTCACAGAGACTTTTACTTGATAATCTAAATCATGGAGAAAGGAAAAATATGATTTTTAGGGTGGCAAATCGGGTGAAGAGGGATAATCGGGACATTGTAGGTGAGCAGTGTGTGAAGAATGATGATGGAAGGGTGGTGGTGAGCAGTGTGTGAAGAATGATGATGGAAGGGTGGTGGTGAGCAGTGAGGATATTAAAGATGCATGAAGAGAGCATTATAGCCGATTGTTGAATGAGGAGTTTGATTGGGATAGAGAAGGTTTGGAGCCCGCTGTTCCAGTGTTTGGCCCTTGGCCTTTGATTGACGCTGCTGCTGTGAGTGAGGCAATAGGCAGGATGCGGGTGGGAAAGGCGGCAGGTGTGTCTTGGTTGACTGCCGAAATGTTGAAGGCCTCAGGAGATACTTGGGTGAGTTTAGTCACTGACCTGATAAATAGGATTATATATGAGTGTGTTGTCCCAGATGATTGGCTGAGGAGTGTAATTGTAAATGTGTACAAGGGAAAGGGTGATGCCCTGGAAAGGGGAAATTACAGAGGTATAAAGCTCTTAGATCAGATAATGAAAGTAATGGAGAGAGTTCTAGAAGGTATGATTAGAGAAAGAGTGAATATCAATGAGATGCATTTTGGGTTTATGCCAGGCAGGGGGACCACTGATGCCATATTCATTGTTCAACAGCTACAGGAAAAACATATTGGAAAGAAAAGGGAATTGTATTTTGTTTTTGTTGATTTCGAAAAGGCCTTTGACAGAGTCCCTAGAGTGGTGGTGAAGTGGGCAATGAGAAAGCTAGGGTTGGAAGAGTGGCTGGTTAGGGTGGTTATGGCCATGTACATGGTGCTTGAAGCCCTCTCACGTGACTTCAGAGATGGACTCCCATGGGAGATGTTGTATGCTGATGATTTGGTGTTGATTGCGGAGAATGAAAAGGAGGCGGAGGAAAGATTTAAGAAGTGGAGAGATGGTATGGGGTACAAGGGCTTAAGGGTAAATGCAGATAAAACAAATGTGATGATATCTAGGGTTGGTGGTGGTACAATCAGAGGAGAGGGAGAGTGGCCATGTGCAGTTTGCCACAAGGGTGTGGGAAGCAATTCCATCTTGTGTAATGTTTGTGATAAGTGGATGCACAAGAGATGTAGCGGTATTAGAGGTAGACTGCGAGATGATGCTGATTTCATGTGTGCAGCGTGTCGGGGAGAGCAGGTGGAGATTGTTAGGCGTGAGAGGGTTGAACTTGCAGGTGAGTCTCTTGAGTGTGTGGAGGAGTTTTGTTATTTGGGAGACATGTTATGTGCCGGAGGTGGGGCTGGAGTTAGCTCGGTTGCTAGGGTGAGAAGTGGTTGGAAGAAGTTCAGGGAGCTGTTGCCTCTCCTGACATTGAGAGGACTCTCCTTACGTGCTAAGGGGTCTTTGTATTCAGCATGTGTTAGGAGTGTGATGCTGTTTGGTAGTGAGACCTGGGCAGTAAAGGAAGAGGATATTCACAGGTTTAAATGTACTGAAATGACAATGATTAGGTGGATGTGCTGTGCGTCCCTGCGTGCAAGGCCTGGGGGGGCTGGGTTTACGATGGAAGAGTTGAGAGGTAGGATGGGATTGGAGTGTATTGGTGTTGTGATGAGGAGATGTAGGCTGAGGTGTTTTGGACATGTGGAGAGGATGGGGGATGATAATTGGGTACAGAGGGTGAGAGGTGTTAATATTGGGGGAGGGGTAGATCGAGAAAGACATGGGACGAGGTCATTAAGTGTGACTTAAGGGTTAAGGGACTGAACAGGGAGGCTGCCAGGGATCGAGCAGCGTGGAGAGCCGCAATTAGGTGACCAAGGCTGACTCATGCAAGCATGTTGGAGCCTTCAAAAACGAAACGAAACGATCGAAATGAAGCGAGGAGTGTGTGCAGCAGCACAAACTGTTGATTTGTGACATGGTGCTTATGGAACGAGTGATGAGAAGGAGGACATATGTACCTAGGAGGAAAATATGGAAGCTGGGAAACCAATCATTAAGGGATGCCTTTTATAGTGAGATGAGGAGAGTGGTGGCTGAACAGGAAGCCGTAGATAGAGGCGTTAATGAACACTATAGAGCCCTTAAGAACAACCTCTTGAGAGTTACCAATGTAATATGTGGTTGGACAAGAGGCCCACCAAGACATAAAGTAACTTGGTGGTGGGATGAAGGTGTAGAAGCTGCAGTTAAGGAGAAAAGAAGGCTTTTCCGGGAATGGAAGAATGGTGGTAACAGGGAGGAGTACTTGGCTGCCAAGTGCAGGGCTAGAAGAGAGGTATACAGGGCGAAGTCTGAGTCACAGAGACTTTTACTTGATAATCTAAATCATGGAGATAGGAAAAATATGATTTTTAGGGTGGCAAATCGGGTGAAGAGGGATAATCGGGATATTGTAGGTGAGCAGTGTGTGAAGAGTGATGATGGAAGGGTAGTGGTGAACAGTGAGGATATTAAAGATGCATGGAGGGAGCATTATAGCCGATTGTTGAATGAGGAGTTTGATTGGGATAGAGAAGGTTTGGAGCCAACTGATCCAGTGTTTGGTCCTTGGCCTTTGATTCACGCTGCTACTGTGAGTGAGGCAATAGGCAGGATGCGGGTGGGGAGGGCGGCAGGTGTGTCTGGGTTGACTGCCGAAATGTTGAAGGCCTCAGGAGATACTGGGATGAGGTTAGTCACTGACCTGATAAATATGATTATATATGAGTTTGTTGTCCCAGATGATTGGCTGAAGAGTGTAATTGTAAATGTGTACAAAGGAAAGGGTGATGCCCTGGAAAGGGGAAATTACAGTGGTATAAAGCTCTTAGATCAGATAATGAAAGTAATGGAGAGAGTTCTAGAAGGTATGATTAGAGAAAGAGTGAATATCGTTGAGATGCAGTTTGGGTTTATGCCAGGCAGGGGGACCACTGATGCCATATTCATTGTTCGACAGCTTCAGGAAAAATATATTGGAAAGGAAAGGGAATTGTATTTTGTTTTTGTTGATTTGGAAAAGGCCTTTGACAGAGTCCCTAGAGAAGTGGTGAAGTGGGCAATGAGAAAGGTAGGATTGGAAGAGTGGCTGGTTAGGGTGGTTATGGCCATGTACATGGGTGCTCGCACCCAGGTATGAGTGAATGGAGCTTTGAGTGATGAGTTTTCCGTGAATGTTGGTGTGCATCAGGGGTCAGTTTTGAGTCCCTCGTTGTTTATCATGGTGCTTGAAGCCCTCTCACGTGACTTCAGAGATGGACTCCCATGGGAGATGCTGTATGCTGATGATTTGGTGTTAATTGCAGAGAATGAAAAGGAGGCGGAGGAAAGATTTAAGAAGTGGAGAGATGGTATGGGGTACAAGGGCTTATAGGTAAATGCAGATAAAACAAAAGTGATGGTATCTAGTGTTGGTGGCGGTACAATCAGAGGAGAGGGAGAGTGGCTATGTGCAGTTTGCCATAAGGGTGTGGGAAGTAATTCCATCTTGTGTAGTGTTTGTGATAAGTGGGTGCACAAGAGATGTAGTGGTATTAGAGGTAGACTGCGAGATGATGCTGATTTCATGTGTGCGGCGTGTCAGGGAGAGCAGGTGGAGATTGTTTGGTGTGAGAGGGTTGAACTTGCAGGTGAGTCTCTTGAGTGTGTGGAGGAGTTTCGTTATTTGGGAGACATGTTATGTGCCGGAGGTGGGGCTGGAGTTAGCTCGGTTGCTAGGGTGAGAAGTGGTTGGAGGAAGTTCAGGGAGCTGTTGCCTCTCCTGACGTTGAGAGGACTCTCCTTACGTGCTAAGGGGTCTTTGTATGCAGCATGTGTTAGGATTGTGATGCTGTTTGGTAGTGAGACCTGGGCAGTAAAGGAAGAGGATATTCACAGGTTTAAACGTACAGAAATGACAGTGATTAGGTGGATGTGCAGTGCGTCCCTTCATGCAAGGCCTGGGGGGGCTGGGTTTACGATGGAAGAGTTGAGAGGTAGGATGGGACTGGAGTGTATTGGTGTTGTGATGAGGAGAGGTAGGCTGAGGTGGTTTGGACATGTGGAGAGGATGGGGGATGATAATTGGGTGCAGAGGGTGAGAGGTGTTAATATTGGGGGAGGGGTTGGTAGGGGTAGACCGAGAAAGACATGGGACGAGGTCATTAAGTGTGACTTAAGGGTTAAGGGACTGAACAAGGAGGCTGCCAGGGATCGAGCAGCGTGGAGAGCCACCATTAGGTGACCAAGGCCGACGCATGCAAGGATGTTGGAGCCTTCAAAAACGAAATGAAACGAAACGAAATACGAAATGTATACTGGGGGACGGGCGAATGTTAAAGTAGAACTAATTAAGTTTATTACTGAGGGATTGGTGAATGCTAAAATAGAACTTCTCAACATGTAAGTCATTGAAAATTTATGCTGTACCCAGTTTCAGGTTAACAATAGTAAAAATTGCTTATAGGATTTTTGTGATGGCTGCGTACAATGAACCCTTGTGGCAGCATGCCACCTTCACATGCCGACAGTCGTTAGTTTGAGCCAAGGTGGCCACTCCATGTTTACATGTTATCAAAGCATCATTGCTATTGCAAAATAATAGTGCAAGTGCGCAAAGAATAGTGCGATATTAAGTGCAGAGATAAATTTTTGTGTTAAATACAGGTGGTCCCAGTTTTACAAATGGTCGACTTATGAATTTTTGACTTTATGATCTTGTGCTTTTAGTATAGTATTGAAAAAATTACATGAGATACATATTGAACACTTTATTGTAAAGTAGGCTTTGTGTTAATGATTTTGCCCAACTGTAGGCTAATGTAAGTGTTCTAAGCACATTTAATATGCTTGGTAGGCTTGCCTAGGCTATGATGTTCAGGTGGTTAGGTGTATTAACTGCATTTTCAACTTACAAATGATTCCACTCATGATCAGTTTCTCTCCACATGACTCGATCGTAAGTTGGGGACCACCTGTACTGCAACTTGTGACTTGGAAAACACCACATCACTCTCCCACCACCTCACCACATCATTCTCCTGTTGCTTCATCACATTACTCCCCACTGGCCATACCATTATGTTCTCCCTTAGCCTCACCATTTCACTCTCTTCGATGCACATCACCTCCTGATGCCTAGGCCCACCAGCTGCCCCCTCCCCCTTTCCAAGTCTTTGACCTCCAACATAACTTCACTGAACCCATGTTAAATCGAAATCACTGCACATATTAATAATGTAGTATGCAGTTGGTTCGTACTTGACATAACCCAGTCATAAATCAGGTCATGATATTCTTGTATGTACTATCATTTTTCTGGATGCAAGAGCATACAGAGGTTGGGGGAGTGGGCTTTCTGACCACCATTTGGTGGTGGTGAAAGTCAAGGTTCAAATGAAATTGAGGAGTAGGAGAAGGGAAGGACAGGAGGAAGTAGTCCATACAAGGAGGGTAGAAAGGTTGCAAAAGGATGGAAAAAAGGTGGAATATAAGAGAGAAGAGGAAGACCGATTGGATAAATACGATTTGGAGCAGATGGGGGATGTGGAAGGTGAATGCAAGATATTCACAGAAGAAATCTGTGCAGCATGTGAGGTGGTGTGTGGGGTGAAGACAAAAAGGGGTGCAGGGAACAGCATGGTGGAATGAAGAAGTGAGACATGCTGTGGTGCAAAAGAAGAAAGCATATAGAAGAGGAAGTTGAGATAAGGAAGAAAGAGTTATATGTAGAGAGGAAGAGAGAGGTGAAAAGATCAGTAAGAGAGAGTAAGAAGAGTGGATGAGGAATTTGGAAGGAATTTGAGTGTAAGTGAAGGGAATGTAAGAGGTAAAGAGTGTTAGACAGGATGATAGAAAGTAAGTCTGGGAGTGAAAGATAAAAATTGTAGATTGCTTGTGGAAAAGGGAGAAAAAGTGAGCAGAGGAGAGAACACTAAGGGATTGTTGAACATGGAGAATAAAAGTAATGTGATTATAAATGGCTGGGAGGGGGAGGGAGGTGAGAAGAGAGGGAGAAATCAGTAGGATGGAAATAGTGGAAGCATTGAAGAAAAGTCAGAATGGGGAAAGCCCCAGCAATTGATGGAGTGTGTGGTGAAATGCTGAAATATGGGTGAGAGATAATAGTAGAATGGATTTGGAAGATGTGCAGATTGGCCTGGGAGGAAGGTAGAGTCCTAGAGGATTGGAAATCAGGTATAATTATTCCCCTGTACAAAGGAAAAGGGAAAAAAGAAGTGTGTGGTACTCATAAAGGCATTTGTCTTCTTAGTGCTATAGGAAAAGTATATGGAAGGATACTTACTGACAGATTTAGGGAGGCAGTGGCTGAATCAGTAGAGAACTGGCCTGCAGTCCTAATGGACCCAGGATCGAATCCTGGCTGGGGCAGGGAACGGTTTAAAAGGAAAGTTTACTGATCTACTAGAAGACCTGCCAACATGTTATAAAAGTACCCCTGGTAATACCAGTACACCAGTCCTGTATGAGACAGCCCTAGCACATATTCAGTATGGATGGTGGGTGTTAGTGCTGAAGTGGTGACATGTGGAGGTCTGTAGTAGGACTACTGGGCCATGGGACAGGCCCTGAAGCCTTGGCCTAGAGTCAGACACATTAAAAAAATTAAAAACTAAAGAAAATAATAACCGAGGAATTAGTTAGACAAGAATAGGGAGGTCTTATGAAGGGATTAGGTTGTGTAGACCAGATATTCATTCTTAGATCTTTAATGAAAAAGTTGTTAGAGAAAAAGAAGTTATATGCGGCCTTCATGGATTTGGAGAAAGTATATGACAGTGTGGATAGACATGGAGTGTGGAAAGTATTAAGAATATATGGAGTAAATGGGAAGTTGTTGAATGCCGTGAAGAGTATGTATGAGGGTGCTAAGGCTGCAGTACATGTCGATAGTGAACTGAGTGAAATTTTCTTTCTGAATGTTGGATTGAAACAGGGATGTGTCATGTCTCCATGGTTGTTCAATCTCAATCTAGATGGGGTTATAAAAGAGATACAAGGTAGGGTAGTGAATGTTGGAGCGACTCCAATGTTAGAGGGCAGTGTTTGGAAACTTCCTGTACTGTTGTTTGCAGATGAAGTTGTATCGTTAAGTGAAGACAGAGGGGAACTGCAAGGCTTGGTGATTGAGTTTGGGAGAGTGTGTGAGAAACGGAATCTAAAGGTGAATGTAGGGAAGAGTGAAGGTATGGTCTTCAAGAAAAATGAAGCCATTGAATGTATAGTGAGGCTGGATGACGAGGAAATGGAAAGTGTGAGTTCGTTCAAGTATTTGGATAGTTTGATGAATAAGGATGGAAGTTTAGAGGATGAAGTGCTCGAAAGGGTTCAGTAGAGTCGCGATTTAAGAAAAAACGAAACCGATCTTACAATAACACGGGCTTTTAATTTCTCCCATAATTACATAATAGCACGGTAATACAATGCAATTGCACGAGAGGAACTGTGGAAAATGAGTGCATTTAGGTACTGGATTTCCAGATACAGCTCGTGTGTTATGGTTCTGTCAGGTACTGATTGGCTTCCTTGACCTGACCCAACCCACGTGACCCCTGTCCTATACCTTCCACAGCCTGCCTCAGTGTTGTGTAGACAGTCGCTGTGATGAGAAGTTTATTTGCTTATTTCCTTGCTCCTCATTTCCTCAGAACTCTGAGCATGTGGTTCCAAAGTAACTTTAGTTATGCCTAAACACCCTGAAAGTGCTATGAACACAAGAAAAGCATTTATTCTAAATGTATCTATCTATCTGTTGCCAGACACCATAATCCCATAAGGGGTGGCCATTTGATGAGTTATTTGTTTTATGGGGAGGGGCACTAACCCTCCACCAACCCACTTGTTGACACATAGGGAGCATATATGGTTGCCACCCAGCGTTGTAAATGGTGTCTTGGCTTACAGGAAACCGTTTGGCTTGTCACTCAATGTAAAGCCACCTGTTAAGAAAGAAAAGAAATAAGAAGTGACAGGAAAGATGGGAGAAATAGGAAGAGGATGAGCAGGCACAGAAAAAGAATGATAAAGGCTAAGGAAAAAGTAAGCAGCACTACATGAAGGGAGCGTTATTCTAAATGAAAAGGTAAAATTGTTGGACGAAGTGGTGTGCTGTGTGGGAGCTGCAAACGATCAGACAGATATGGGTCGAATGTGTTTACTATGTGGATACTTTTCCTTTTTGGAAAAAAGTTAATGATGAAGGACCAGTAAAATTCATGTTTTCGCCTTTAGTTCAACGATTGTGGGGGGAAAAAAAATGGCGTTGTGCCCGATATTTACGAACTGATGGCCTTTGGTCGAGAAAATTCAGATCTTACAATATGTGAAGTCTTGTTGACATACATAGTTTAGGAAAAAAAATTATGTGAATTCAGTTGTTGTGAATTGTACTGTCATACAAATTATGCTGCCTGGCTGACTTCTTTATTATTCACGATTACTGCATTGCAGTGTATCTGAGAAGTGAGAAATACACAGTCACTCCATGTGGATGACTTCTGTATAGCCTTTTTTTTTTTTTTTTTTTTTTTTTTTTTTTTAATGTTTTTTTAAAATATTTTTTCTTTTTTTTTTTTTTTTCCCCCCCCCCCAATGAGCCAAAAGTGATTCTTGGTGAAACATACCTAATGCTGGGTGGCCATTATTCAGCTTAGTGGTTGTTTAGGTCAAAAGTTTTTTGCTTGATTGGTAAGGAGGACTTTCAAGAGGCTTAGTGGCAATCCTTGGTAATTAAAATTTTTATGGGGAGTATTGGGGGCAAAACTAATCGGTTAAGTTAGGTTAGACTGCAGAATGCACTGATGTGTCCAGTCGGTGAGATCATGTGTAAACACACGTCTTGAGTGTCTTAAGACAGACATATTTATAATAATCTATCTTTAAATATATTTTGAAAGAAAAATATGAGGCTTCTAGAACCTAACCCTCTATTGTAAATATATATGTCACGTTTTAGCGTGAATTTGATTTTGCACGAGGTTCTGCGTAACCAGTCTCGTGTTTTATGAAGACTCTACTGTACAATGGGAAAGAATGGTTGCTGGTTCTTTGAAAGCAGTGATAAGGGACAGAGAAGTGAGCATGGAAGTAAAAAAGTCACTGCATGACTATTGTGATACCAACTCTAACTTATGGAAGTGAAGCTTGGACCTTGTTGGAAGGACACAAGTCAAGAGTGAGAGCAGTGGAAATGAATTATTTGAGTGGAGCATGTGGAGTTACGTGGAGAGACAGACTGACAAATGAGGAAGTGAAGGAGTGTTGTGGTGTGGATGTCAGTGTGATAGAAAGCATCAGGAGAAATACAATGAGGTGGTTTGGCCATGTGGAGAGAATGGAGAGCAAGAGACTAATGAGGAGATTGTATTCGAGTGAGATGGAGTGGGGGAGAGGGAGGGGGAGGCCGAGGATGAGATGGAGGGATGGAGTGGGGAGGTATATGAGAGAGGGGGGTGTGAGCTGGGAGCAAGGCAGTGAAATGGCATTGGACAGGGTGACGTGGTGGCAATTTGTTTGTGGTCACCCTTTACAGGATTGAGGCATCTTACAGTAAATAAGTAGATAGAGATAGTAGTGGTATCTTTACATTGAACATGGGATCTCTGAGAAGTCCAAGATTGTTTTAGCATTTCTCCCCTTTTGTAGCTGGTTGTAGGTGATGGTAGCTATCATCCACTCAGTGCAGTGCTGCTTCTTTCTTCACCTTTTTCATTCATTTTCTGTGTCTGCCTTCCTCTCTTCCTATATCTTCCATCCTTTATGTCACCTTTTACTACCGTCTGACCATTTCAGGTGACTCTGCACTGAGTGACAAGCCTAAGAGGTGGCTCTACACTGAGTGACAGGCCTTATAGATGGCTCTGCACTGAGTGATAAGCCTAATAGTTTCCTGCAAAACTAGGAAATCATTTACATTGCTGGATGGTGACCGTATAACCAGGTAAAGGGATGATGGGAGCCTACTATTGTGCTCATGTTAAATAGGGGGAGAGATGCAAATTCGGCATCCTGAGATGCTGTCTACTGCAAGAGAACATTGGTTCACAAGATGGCCCTGGAGGGGTGGTTGCTTGCCTACAGTTGATGGTCGGCCCAGCCAGACAGACCAGGGTTACTCAACAGTACCAACAACAACTTTATGCAGTAGGCTAGGCCCTTAAGAAACATACCTGTACACAAATTGTGGTCATAGAGGGACTTTAATAGGTAAGTTGGGGGGCAGGCAGGAGGGTTAGTTTTCA
>JAGKTI010006067.1:29116-42155 GCA_018397915.1 Birgus latro | reverse complement strand
GTAAATTTAAATAGAAGGTGTTTGTTATAATCCTCTGGGGTGGTATACGTATAGACTGAGTGGCCCGCAAGGCATGTTACATCTAAAGAACCACGCTCTCCTATAGAATTCTCACGTTACCCTGTTAGTGCCAGAGGCCCCTTGTCCCCCTTCCATCATACGGGACTAAATCATTAATACTTTTTTTTTTCCCGGCCACTGCTGGGTGGTGGCAGCGATACCAAATTAATTTGATTATTAACGAGGCCTTCTTAATATACTGGCAGTAACGGACTACCCTGAATATAGCTGAATTATGGTGGGTTTTTCTCAGATTTCAAGAGTGCTAAATTTTCAGCATTACACTGGTGTTCACATCGGTGGGATTAATTAATTCAAGTTCTCAAGGGTTGCAAAAATTCGTGCCCCTACACTTTTAACTATCAACATCTCCCTCTTCAGTTCTTCCATGCAACTGCCCTACATTTTATAACATGTTGGAATTTCATGTGAATAAAAATGACCAGATTTCCACTGATGATATGCACTGGTTTCACTAACGTCACTGAATGCTGGCAGATTAATTTGCTTCTTGATATCAACACAAGTGGTAAGTTGTTGTTCTTGGGCACGTGTATTAATCCGTCTGTCTTGGTCTTGTGCTACGAGGGGCTCCAGTAGCACATTTCCTATGTTCTGCCTCTATATCGCTTATCCATCTGTTAACTCTCTTCTTGATGTTAAGCTGCCAGTATATCTGTCTTACTGGAAAATTTGCTAAATAAAGAGCAATAATCTGCTTGCACCGATAGGCTGTAGTTTTTTTCTTGACTATCCATCTTGCTTTCAGCACTTATGGGTTTACCCGTGTGAATATCATCCCGCATAGAGAATTAAATGTGGATGATTATATATATATTTAGATGTTTATTTTCTGATTTGATGGCACTAATGATTTCGACATTACGATTATCTGCAGGTTTTATTTTATGGGACATATTTCCTTCAGTATTGTTGATTTTGAATGGAAAATAAGTATGACAGAGTTTCTCCCTATTTTAACCCTGAAACCGTTGAGCGATAGGGGGTGCGTTTCACATTCTTTCGTACTGCTAAGCCTCAGCTTTAGTGTATTGCGGTTTCCTCTTCCGTAATGCAAGGTATACAGGGTAAAAGGACTAATATATTACTTTTTGGTGTTGTTTACCCAAATACTGCACTTTCCGGTGTGCAATATAGAAAATATAACTTGGCCGTGACAGTTGCCAGATACCACTTTCTGAGCGAAAGGCACTGGGAATTGGGTCATCACTTCTTTGGGCGATCGTACAGGATTGTCATACAGTCATCAGGATTACCATTCTAGTGAATTCACAGTCATTTCACCATCATTATAGCAAAATTAGGTATAACTTTTAATTAATCATTCTAGCAATTTAATGCATAGCGAGCAAACATATAGCAAGGTCTGACTGTAAGGAAGTTGATGAAGTTGTGGAACTGAGTGAGGATCAAGTTGGTTGGATGAATTATTGTACAAAGAACCATGTTACTTTTTTTTTTTTTTTATGGTAGTTCACAGACTGACTGATAAATTATCTTGTAGGTAATGTGAATTGCATCTGTAAAGAAGTATACAAAATATTTTCTGTTGATGGTTGAGCATTTGAGTTGTATGCTTGTATGGTGGGTATATGAGTGTTTGCACTGTCAGGCCCTTTTCATTGGACATCCTGTTGTTACTTTTTTTTTTTCTTTCTCTCCCCTGCCTCATGGGCCCTACCTCAGTCCATCCTTTAGTGTGAAAAAGAGGTCAAGGTGGTGAAATTGATGATTATGATGCTGGATTTCTTACATGTATATACTATATATATAGTTTATCAAGAACTAGCATTTATTAACAGTAAATAAAATCTAATTTTTCTCGTCGATAAGGTACCGACTAACAGTTCTTCGAGCTCTTCCTCATCTGCAAAAATTGGACAATGTGGCAGTGGACTCTGAGGAGGTTCAAAAGGCCATGGTGTGTGGTATTCCCCTCCCTGCATCAGATCCATCAAGGTAACAGTCATATTAGTTGTAGTGTTCTAGTAATCTGAGTACAGTATTTACTTTGTGTACTTGTTCTGTGCAGTATTAATGCTTATGTTCCAGTACAAAGGCCATCGTTCTTCTCCTAGATCTATCAACAGTGGTGTTTCTCAGGGCTCTGTTCTATCACCAACTCTCTTCCTTTTATTCATCAGTGACCTTCTAAGCTGTACATCTAACCCTATCTACTCGTACGCTGATGATTCCACCCTTCACCTTTCCATTCGGTTCCTGCAACGTCCATCTCAGCAACAAACAAGGGATGAGGCTGTGGCATACCTAATGTCTGACTTGGCTCGTATCTCTGACTGGGGTAAAAATAATCTTATTTTTAATGCATCAAAGACTCAGTTCTTACACTTATCAACACGACAGATCTTCTACAGGATTACCCATTAATGTTTAATAATGTCCAGCTCATTCCTGCATCATCCTTGAACATGCTTGGGGTTTCATTCACTCAGGATGTATCTTGGAAAGAACATATTACATCTCTTGTGAAATCTGCTTCCAAGAGATTAGATGTGCTAAGCCGACTCAGAACCCTCTTTACCCGTGCACAGTTGTTGACCTTATACACAGGTTTTATTCACCCCTGTTTAGAGTACAACTCTCATGTGTGGGGAGGCTCCCCCCATACGGCTCTTCTCAGTAGGTTGGAGTCAAAGACTTTTCGTCTCATTAACTCTTCTCCTCTTACTGGCTCCCTTCGACCTCTGTCTCTTCGCCACACTGTTGCATCTTTATCTCTTTTCTATCGCTACTTCAGTGGTCATTGCTCCTCTGAACTGTCTGCTTGCATCCCTCCACCTCCATGACAGGCACGTAGCACCCGTCTAGCAATAACCTCTCATCCCATTTCTGTCCAACTCTCTAATGCAAGAGTTAACCGTTATTCTCAGTCCATCATTTTTGCAACTGATAAGCTCTGGAACTGTCTTCCTCTGTCTGTATTCCCTACTTCCTATGATCTCCAGTCCTTCAAACGCAGTGTGTCCAGGCATCTCAAAATTAACGAATTTTGAATTTGGCTCTCTTTTGTATTGTTTTTGTTTTTTCTTGGATGGAAGTTTGTGGGCCCATGGCCTTTGGTTCCTTCTTCCTTGCATTAAAAAAATAATAATAATAATCTGGCAGTGTTGCAGTGGGAGTGTTCAGTCAGCAAGTATGTTGGATATTGTGGCAGTTTTTCCCATAGGATACTGAAGAAAAGCCAGAGATGCATTCCAGTCCCAAACCCAAACTCTCATGTACTTTACTCAGTCAATAGAGACTGACACAGAATCACCACAAGTGATGTCATTATCCTCATAAACAATGCTTTTGCTAAAAAATGAGTCACCAAACATCACACATGCAGGAAGGTAAGGTGCTGGGACGTGTGGTGTTGAGATGCTTCAGGGCAACTGCTACCCAGGCAGGCAGCTGGCAGTTCACCAAGCAGGGGTGGGGGAGGGAGACAAGCTGGGGTGGCAGAAGTCGGAGAAACTGGAGGGAGACAAGATGGGGTGGGGGCAAGGAGACAAGAGGGGGTGAGAGTGGGGGGATAGGGAAGGGAGGTAAGTAGGGGTGAAGGAGGGCAGGGGGGATGGGGAGGTAAACAAGCTGAGGTGGGGGAGGGTGGGAGGATGGGGAGGAAGACAAGAAAGCCATATTCCCCCCCCATCTAACTCACACACACACACACACACACACACACACACACACACACACACACACACACACACACACACACACACTCGCTTGCCATCTGGTAGATGGGAGTTCGCGCCTCGCTCAGGTTGCGAAAAGTTTCACTGACGAAGTGGGTGGTTACTGTCCCCCTTGAGCAAGGGGATGGGTGTGTGCATGTGTGAAGGTCACAGCCTTGCCCATAGATCGGACTATATGAGCTCTCAGCTCCCTTCCGGGAGGGTAAAGGCTGACGATCACTACCATCAAGTGATCATGACCGACCCGGTGAGGTGAGTTACACACACACACAGCAGCAGCCACAGCAAGAAGACGTGTCTCAAACCACCTCTCAACAAACCTAAGTAGTTTTCAGGCATTGTCCTGTCTCCAGTCTTGTTCAAAATTTGAAGTATTGCAAGTTATTATAGTCTACCAAAATGTAAAGAACTATTGTCAGTAAGTATACATGAATGTTTTTATAGGAATTTTGGGAACAGCTGTTCAGTTTAGTACTGCAACTGACCTTAAACATGGCCGTCAATGTAAACATTGGGGAACTGGATTTTCCAGGTTTTGACAGTGAAACAAATGTAATGGATCTGGTTAAAACGTTGATTATGAGAATTAGTGGACTAGAAAAGAAAGTGGAAGATCTAGTATCAAGAAACATGCTTGAAAATACTGAAAATACTATACAGAGTCTGATACAGGCCAATGAGACAGCGAACCAGGAGATCGAGAATTTGAAACGAGAAAATATTGAATTAAGGAGAAAACTAGAAGAAAGTAGTTACAAAACAGAGAAGGTAAGTAGTGTGTTAGAAGAGCAAAGGCAAAGTGGGCACATGTGGAAGAAGAACAGAAAGAAGTGGTCAGTTTAAGGGAAATTATTCAGGAAGTAAGGGAAATGAACAAGAAAAAAATGGAAGAAAATATAGTGAAAATATTGAAGAAAAAAGAGAAAATAGTGAGAGAAACAGTAGAAAGGAACAGATGTGTGATAATATTTGAAAACAGGGAGGAGGAAGAAAAAGTTAGGTCTGTGAGACTCGAGAGAGACTCAAATCAGGTGAGGCAAATATTGGACAAGATTGATCCCGAAGGAAACAAGTGGGAAAAAGAAATTGAGGAAGTAAGGAGGATAGGGCTATATAAGAAAGGGGAAGCAAGACCAATTCGAGTTAAGATGTCTTCAGAAAGTGTAGTAAATGACATACTTAAGGTGACCTGGAAACTGAGTAAAGAGGCAGGGATGGAAAATATTATAGTAAGAAAAGACTTGAATGAAGAAGAAAGAGAAGTTTTAAAATCGTTGAAGAACCAAGTAAAGGAAAAAGATGACAGGAGGACAGAGGAAGAACGTAAAACTTTTTTTTGGAGAGTGATGGATATGAAAGCAAGGAAGTGGTATGTGAAGAACTAGACGTGAAGGAAACAAAGGGGATGGATATGAATATCAAAAAGAGAAGAACGAGTAAAGATAAAAGCAGTGTAGCAAATCTGAGCATCATGTTCAGTAATGTAGATGGATTAATATATAAGAAAGGGGAAATTGGAGACTACTTAAATGAAAATAAACCTGAAATGGTTTGCTTAGTAGAGACTAAATTGCCCCGAGATGTCGATACAAAATTATTTGGCTGGAACAATTATAAGATTTGGAGGAAGGACAGAGAAGGTAAATTTGGGGGAGGTATAGTGATATTAACCCATAATGACCTAAGAGTAAAGAATATAGAAATTGAAAATACCAAGGCTGAACTTTTGGGAGTTGTAATAGAGGACAGTAATGGAGAAAAAATGGATGTAATAGTTTTTTATATGCCCCCCAAAACTAGGGCATGGACGAAAGAAGATTACGAACAGTTAATAAGAGAATCCATTATTAGGCTAAAAATGTTAATTGAACGAAGAAATAGAATAATATTAATGGGAGATTTTAACTGTAGAGAAGTTGATTGGGAAAGTATGGATGCTGGGAACAATGGAGAATCATGGGGAAATAAATTAATGGAATTGATGATGGAAAACATGTTAACCCAGTTGATCAAAGAAAACAAAAGAATTAGGGGTGTTGATGAACCATCCAGGCTCGACCTAGTATTCACAAAGGACCCAAATGATGTGAGAAACATAACCTACCATTGCCCCTTTGGTAAAAGTGATCATCTGGTAATTGAGATGGACGTGGTAGGAGTGAGGGAAGGAGAAAGAGATGAAAAACACAGAGAAAATAGATACAATTATGGGAAGGCAGACTTTGCTTCCCTGAGGAACTTTTTCCAAAATGTAGAATGGAGTAAAATGAATATGATCACAAATGTTGATGAGAAATATGAGTTTTTGATAGAAGTATATAAAACAGGAGTTACTAAGTATGTCCCAAAATTTTCTGCAGCTATGGAAAGGAAGAAAGAATGGTTTAACAACAAATGTAGGATGGCGCAAGGGGCAAGAAAAAAAGCATGGAGTAAAGTGAGAAGAAGGTATAGTGAAAGGGCTTGGGAGGAGTACAAGCAGGTTAGAAATGAATATGTAAGGGTACGGAGAGAAGAGGAAAGGAAATACTAAAAAGATATTGTATCTAACTGTAAAAAAGAGCCAAAACTGTTTTATAGGTTTGTAAATGGCAAAATGAAAGTTAAGGACAGTATAATATGACTGAGGGATGGAGATGAAACATACGAGAGAGAGGAAGACTTGTGTGAAATAATGAACAACAAGCTGCAGTCAGTTTATGTATTGGAAGATAAATTTAGGGAGCCTGAAATGGAACCCAGGCTGACAAGAATGGCTGAAATTACAGTTGACATGAATGAGGTGCTACAGCTGATGAAGGATTTGGATGTGAGAAAAGCAATGGGACCAGATGGTGTGGCTGAGTGGATCCTGAAGGAATGTGCCGACCAGTTAGTGTGGCCAGTTTATGTCATCATCAAGACCTCGCTTGAAAATGGACAGTAACCTAAAGATTGGAAAATAGCAAGTATTGTGCCAATCTTTAAGGGAGGAGATAGGGAGGATCCACTTAATTATAGACCTGTGTCACTTACTAGTATTGTTTGTAAAATCTATGAGAAAGTTATTAGAAAAAGATGGATAAAGTATTTAGAAGAAAATGAAGTGATAACACCAAGACAGTTTGGTTTTAGGGAAGGGAGATCGTGTGTTACTAACCTGTTAAGTTTCTACAGTAGGGTAACAGATGTCGTACAGGAGAGAGAGGGATGGGCGGACTGTGTCTATCTGGATCTTAAGAAAGCATTTGACAGGGTGCCCTATAAGAGACTATTGTGGAATTTGAGGACCTTTGGAGGGGTGCATGGGAAACTATTAAACTGGATGGGAGATTACTTGACAGGAAGGCAGATGAGAACAGTAATAAGAGACAAGGTTTCACAATGGAGAAATGTGACTAGTGGAGTACCCCAGGGCTCTGTCCTGGCCCCAATAATGTTTCTGATATATGTAAATTATTTGCCAGAGGGTTTGAATAGTTACATGAGTATGTTTGCAGATGATGCTAAAATTATGAAACATATTAAATGTATTGATAGTTGTAAAGAACTGCAAGAGAACTTAGACAAACTATACAGCTGGAGCCAGACTTAGAAAAAGGACTTTAATGCCAAGCAGTGTCATGTATTAGAAATGGGTATAAGTGAAAGAAGACCACACTGGACATATAAAATGGGCAGTGAGATGATTAGTAAAAGAAAGGATGAGAAAGACTTGGGAGTGATTATTTGGGATGACTTGTAACCAGAAAAGCATATAAACAAAATTATTGGGGGAACTTATGGAATACTGACCAACATGAGAGTGGCTTTTAATTATATGAATGAGGAAATGTTGAGGGAGCTGATAGTGACCATGATAAGACCAAGACTAGAGTATGCGGCGGTGGTATGGTCACCTCATTTGAAGTAGCATATTGATAAACTAGAAAGGGTTCAACGGATGGCAACGAAGATGATACCACATTTAAGGGAACTCACCTACGAGGAGAGATTGAAAAACTGAAGTTACCAACACTGTGCGAGAGAAGGGAAAGAGGTGACTTGATTACGATATTTAGAAATGTAAGAGAATTGGAAAGGGTGGATAGAGAGGATCTTTTTGTGTTGGATGATGGAAGAACAAGAGGTCATGGCTTCAAGTTGAGGAAAAGTAGATGTCTTAATGATCTCAAAAGGTTCAGTTTCCCGAATAGAAGCATAAGTACAGTATTTGGAATGACTGAGACGAAGAGGTGGTGCAGGCGAAAAACATTCATGTATTTAAAACTAGATTAGATGAATGTAGATATGGAGATGGGACAACACGAGCTTAGCTCAATTCCTGTATACTACAAATAGGTAAATACACACACACATACACACACACACACACACACATACCTCGGACAAGGTTGAGGGCAGACGTACCGCTCCGCTGCCTAGCCATATCGGCTCCAAATAGCCCTTAACTAAAAAGTATCTTTATATGAGTCAAGCTCTGTACTAGGTCCAACTAAATATTGTCCTAATATTAAAGAGAAAGTTAAGTAAAAAGTGTTGTTCCAGAAACAGAATATAACAAATAGTGCAGATGCGCCGAACATGCAAATCAGCTGATTAGTTGTTTTGGCTACAGCGTGTGGAATGTATGCTGCGAATGTAAGCACATTCTCATAGTATCACAGGATGAGCACCATGTTTAGTAATATAAAAGAGAAAGTTAAGTAAAAAGTGTTGTTCCAGAAACAGAATATAGCAAATAGTGCAGATGCGCCGAACATGCAAATCAGCTGATTAGTTGTTTTGGCTACAGCGTGTGGAATGTAAGCTGCGAATGTAAGCACATTCTCATAGTATCACAGGATGAGCACCATGTTTAGTAAAGTAAATATGGAAGGAGTTAAGAGAAGGGATAAAGGTAGAAAGCTGGATGATGATTTCTACCCAGAACTGGTGTAATTGGAGACTTATAACAAGTTGGTTGAACAAGTGAACAGATTAGAGAAGATTTTAGAGGGAAATGGATGAAATCAATAGCAGTTGCACATGCAGAAGGAGGAAAATGAAATATTAGTAAAGGAAGTTAACAGGAAAGACACAACAATAGATGAGCTTTGAGTTGAGGTTTGTACACTCAGAAGGGAGATTAGTGAAATGGCAAGCACAATTGTCAACCATGAGAGTATTATGGAAGATTTCAGAAATGATACAGACAGTTAGGCAGGCTAGCACTCTGGTAGATCATAGCAGTGATATTGAGGAGAAAATAACCCAGGTGAATGAAGCGATGCAACGCTGCAAAAATGATGTGGAAACCACATATGCTGAAATGGTGAAAGTAAAGAAAGACTTGGAAACAAGCTGAAGAAAATAGCATTAAAAAGGAAGTAAAGCAAACAATCCCAAACATTCCAAAATTGGTCAAAGATTCAGCAGACATCAACAAATCTATAGTAATCACTGGTATACAGGAGGATGAAATAAAAAACAAGATTTCGAGAGACTAGACGGAGATGGCATATGTAATGAACATTTTGAAGGAAGTATCAGAGGAAATCTATAAGAAAGACATAGAGGAACACAAAAGGCTAGGGAAATATGAGAGAAATAAATCAAGGCCACTGAAAGTAACCTTCCAGAGTGCAAACACTGTGGAGGAAATACTGAAAAATGCAAACAAACTTATGGAAAAAGAGGACCTCAAAAATGTATGGATAAAAAATGCCAACTTAGGGAAAAAGAGGAGCTCAAAAATGTATGGATAAAAAAATGCCAAACTCAAGAGGAACTGGGATTACTAAAAGAGAAGTGGGAGGAGGCAAAAACAAAGAATGAAGGAAGATCAGAGGAAGAGAGGAACACATTTTTTTACTAAGTAATAGGATTGCAAGTATGAAAGTGGTACATAAACAGGAGGGAATAGAAAGGAGGAAGGTAGTAGACCCAAATCCTGACAAGTATGTAAGCAAGATGATTAAGTTGATGTACTCAAATGTAGATGGAATGATATCTAAATTACTAGAGATAAATGATTATAGTAAAAAGAAGGAACCACATATTGTTTGCCTGTCTGAAACAAAATTAACATCAAAGGTATCAGATGACGCCCTAAACCTAGAGGAATACAATATATGGAGAAGAGATAGGAACTTAAGAAAAGGATGAGGAATTATAATATTAACAAAGAAAAATCTGCAAGTCAAAGAAATAGAACTAGATATACCCTCACAGGTAGAACTGATAGCAGTAGAGATTAGTACATCTGAAGGGAAATTAATTGTGGCAAATTTATACATGCCACCTAAATCAAACGTTTGGGAAAAAGGCGAATATGAAGAACTGGCAGAGAGTACAGTTCAAAGTTTAAGAGCATTACTACATAGAATGGAGGAGAAATCAGAAAGAATTTACAATCTGGAGATTTCAATATAGATATAAATTGGAATACCCTAGAAACAAAAAGCCAGGAAAGCTGTTGGGACCAAAAGCTCCTGGACCTTGTGCAGGAGTTTTTCCTAACGCAACATGTAAAAGAAAGCACCAGAAAAAGAGGACATGTTTTACCATCAGTACTAGATCTTATATTTACTCGTACTAGGCAACAAAATAATATTGACTACTGTATTATCACCCTCCATTCGGCAAAAGCAACCATGCATTATTAAATTGCAACTTTAGGATTGCATATGACATAGTTAACAGTAATGAAAGTTACCAAAGGAGCCTTAACTACATAAAGGGCAATTATCATTACCTAAAGAAATACTTCTTAGAAGGAGATTGGGAAAAAGAGCTTAGAGGACAAGATTTAAATGTTATATATAGAAAATTCTGTGAACTTTATGAAATAGGAGTCCAAAATTACATCCCTTAGCACAAAGAATCAAAAATGAAAATAAACAAATGGTTTAATAAAGAATGTAAAAAGTCAAAAGAAAAAAAAAAACTTGTTGTGGAATAGATACAGAGGACACAGTAGTGAGAGGGCATATAACAACTATTAACAGGCAAGAAATGAATACACATGAATAAGGAGAGAAGCCCATAAACAGTTTGAGGAGGACATCATACTAACTAAAGTAGTGATCAACTGAAGCTATTTTACAGCTACATCCGAAGCACAACCAAAGTAAAAGATAAAATACAATCCATTACGGATGAAGGGATCCTATATACACAAGAAAAAGATATTTGTGAAGTACTAAATAATTTCTAATCAGTTTTTACAGAAGAAAATAATTTTAAGAGGGATAATATGGAACACACATGCCCAAACGTATTACTGGATATACAAATATGAGAAAAAGAAATACAGGAAAAGTTAAGTAAATTAGACAAAGGAAAAGCAAATGGTCCAGACAAAATTTCATGGGTGCTACATCAATGTGCAAAGGAGTTAAGTAGACCATTATCGTTAATATTCAAGGAATCCTTGAGTCAAGGTAAACTACCAGATATTTGGAAGAAAGCAGACACTGTCCTCTTATTCATGAAAGGGAATAGACAAAATCCACTCAACTACCGACCAGTATCACTAACCTGTGTTGTAAGTAAGATACCGGAAAAGCTAATAAGAAAAGTTTGGGTAAACCATCTAGAAGAACACAATACTATAGCAGAAAGGAAATTTGGTTTCAGAAAGGGAAAATCATGTGTAACTAATTTATTAAGCTACTATGACAGTTGCAGAAACACTACAGAAAAGATAAGGATGGGTGCACAGTATCTATCTAGATTTCAAGAATGCATTTGACAGTACCGCACCAAAGACTTTTATGGAAACTGTACCATCAAGGAGGAATCCGAGGCAAACTGTACTATTGGATGCAAGATTTTTTCAGAAAAAGGGAAATGAGAACAGTATTATGGGGAAATTACTCATCATGGAGGGAAGTGACTAGCAGAGTTCCACAGGGCTCAGTGCTGGCACCTATTATGTTTTTAGTGTATATAAATGACCTAGATAATAATATTGGAAATGAAAGCTATCTAAATATGTTTGCCGATGATGCAAAAATACAAAGGAGAATTACTAACATAGAGTCTTGTAAAGAGCTACAGGAAGATTTAAATAAACTTCATGACTGGATTAATACAAGGCAAATGAAATTCAGTGTGGACAGGTGTCATGTAATCTAGTTTGGCAAAAGTGTGAAAAGACCAGAGTGGGATTATAAATTAGGAATTAAAACCCTACACACATCAGAAAGAGAGAATGACTTAGATGTGATTATCAATAACAGACTAACTCCGGCAGACCACATAAATGAAAAGGCACGGAACATGTATACACTGCTTGCAAATATGAGAATAGCATTCACATACATCAGCAAAGACATGCTGAGGAAGATAATAACTTCTTTCATCAGACAAACCCTGGAGTATGCATCAGTAGTCTGGAATCCTCATCTCAAGAAACACATAGATAAGATTGAAAAAGTTCAAAGGGCTGCTACAAGATGAGTACCAAGCTTAAGGGAGCCAAGCTATGAAGAAAGATTAGAAAAATTGAATCTGCCAACACTACAGGAGAGAAGAAAAAGAGGAGGCATGATTATGCTATATAAATGCATATCAGGGAAAGAGAAAATAGACATAAATGAATATACAATATAACCTATTGGGAAGTATCAGGAGGAGGACGCTGCAAAAAACTTCATAAAATGAGAGGTGATAAAGACATAAGGAAATTTAGTTTCCCAAATAGGGCAATTGATCAGTGGAATGCACTACCGAATGAAATAGTGTGTCAAAACAATTCATAAATTTAAGGAGATGTATGATAAAAATGGTTTAAGACACGGGACAATACGAGCTTGACTCATTCTTGTAAAGATACAATTAGGTATTAACAATTAGGGAAGAACACACACACACACACACACTGCTCGCCGGCTCAGTGGTATCGCTTTCACTTAGCATCTGCTAAGATGGGGGTTCATTCCTTGCTCGGGATGCGAAAAGTTTCACTGACAAGAGTGGGTAGTCATTTTCCTCCTTGAGCATGTGGATGGGTGTGTGCATGTGTGAAGGTCAAGGCTTTGCCCTTAGATCAGACAACGTGAGCTCTCAGCTTTCTTCTGGGAGGGTAATATGTTGGTGATCACAACCATCGCATGATCCTGACCAGCCCGGTGAATTATACACACACACACACACACACACACACACACACACACACACACACACACACACACACACACACACACATACATGGGAGACAAGATGGGGTGGGGAAGGGTGTGTGTGTGTGTGTGTGTGTGTGTGTGTGTGTGTGTGTGTGTGTGTGTGTGTGT
>JAGKTI010006067.1:0-15793 GCA_018397915.1 Birgus latro | reverse complement strand
TTCGAGGGATTCATGAGAGAGGCAGAAAAAACACAGCAAGATGTGGAAATATCTGCCGACACTGATAGTGATGACTTAGGCCCTGCGGGGCCACAGTAGCTAAGCCTCGCCCCGCCACCAGTCCCATACACCACGCCAATCTTCACATCAGTGTAAATGCATTTTTTTTTTTTAAATGTTTCTTACCTATGATGTTGTCTCATTAATTTCACTGTACAGTATATCAGTTCGTGTTTGTTTCATTTATCATCGTAAAATTAAGAGGTAGAGTCGAGAGAAAGAGTGGGAAAAAGTGCTTACCTTGGGGTGATGTCGACCGATTTGCCTTTATTTCATATATTTAATTGTTTGAATTTTGCGAATTTTGATTTTGCGAGGGTTTTTGTCGACCATATTCTCGCAAAATTGGAGGAAGGACTGTACTTTAATGTTGCTGTTTCAAGTTTGCTTAATTTTATACTGTACCTTTTTTTACTTGACTAGTTATGGTTGTATGCAATTTATGCATTTGCTCAAAACACTTTTCTCTCTTTTAAGTTTACTTTACCTTTATACAGTACCTTGTTTTACTTGGCTAATTATGGTTATACAGGCAAGTCTTGGTTAACCACTTAACCGCGGGCCGTCACTTTCGTGACGCTCGGTGGCCATGGCTGGATCCGTGGGCCGTCAGTTGGGTGCCTCTGTTTTCTTTTAAATTATGTGGGGCCTTCAAAATATAAATATATATATGATAAAATGTGGGAGAGTCCTGAGTGCTATTTATATCACTCAGGCTAGTTTGGGCCTATATTTTATAAAAATAAGTCAGAGCGCGAATTGCCACTGGCTGGAAGTGCCAGGACCGCCTCACACAACCCCGCGGTTTAGGGGTTAACAAGAAACCGCTTAACGAAAATTCACAAATACGAGATCTTGAAATTTGCACCACCGCCTGTTTAACGAGCATGTAAAATCTCCCCAAATCCCAACTTCCGAGAATCGATATGAGGATCGCGCCACACTGTCCGCTGTGTTTACTTAGTGCGCTAGGACTAGGTAAACACGGCAGACAGCTGCAGCCCTGCTAGCTAAGAAACGAGTTGCACGCTAGCTCTGTGAGCCTCTTCCCGCCTTATCTTTGTAAACAATCTTCCAGCCAAGCTTGCCCAGTCATGGTCGGTCTTGAAGCGTGCTTGTTTTCTGTGCCCAGGATTATTGTATCATTATGTCTTCTAAGCATGTCTTGTAAGTCTGTTGTGGTGGTTTTGGGGGAGGTTGCTCAGAGGCCTTGCTCCCTAATCCTGTTTTTCCCATACGAGTAAGTACTTCACTTTGTTTTACCACTTAACCGCGGGCCCTCACTTTCGTGACACTCGGTGGCGGTGGCTCAAGCCGTGGGCTGTCAGTTGGATGCCTCTGTTTTCTTTTTAAGTAGCCGGGGCCTTCAAAATATAAATACATTAATCTCTCTACTTTCCTGATGACAATCATCTGGTTACCTCACAGTTCGGATATCGTAGGTAGGTTGATGGTTGAAAAAAAGAAAGAAAGAAAAAAATCCGATTTTTTCCGACCGCATCCGTTTCAATTTCCCGCGCGCGCTGACTGGCTTCCGTCCCGCGCTCTCCCCCTCCTGTTAGCTTTCTCTCAACCTCTGTGAAGAGTGGGTGGTTGTTAGATTGTCTGCGGTATTTTCGTTCTTGCTTAAACAATTATAATTCACAGTGCTAAGGATTAAGTGTAGTTAAACACTGGATTACTGAACATGCTTCAAGAGCAATTATGACCACTGTAAAAACCTTAGAGGTGGGGGTAATATTCGTTAACCATCATGGACATGTAACACTGTCAACTGCTAAATAATCACTTCTCTGGTTACATTTTATTTACTTCATGCTTTGTATCCCATACTTGATTGCACAGGCTGTGAAAGAGGTGATTTGCTCAGTGATTACCATGTCTTTTACTTATGTTCACTATCCAGTCAACAGGTGAACATTTTTGCCCTACACACCTCTAAATCATAATTTTTCTGGTTACATTTTATTTACTTCATGCCCTGTGTCCCATATTTGAGTGCACAGGCTGTGAAAGAGGTGATTTTCTCAGTGATTACCATGTCTCTTACATACGTTCACTGTCTAGTCAACTGGCGAACATTTTTACCCTACACACCTCTAAATCATAAGTTTCTGGTAACAGTTTATTTATTTGATGCTTTGTATCCCATATTTTAGTGCATAAGATGTGAGAAATGATGATTTTCTTAGAGATTGCCATGTCTGTTACTTTCTTACACTAAGCTGCCAACTCGTGAACACCTATGCCTTACATACCTCAAATTCATCATTTTTTTGGTTAAAATTCGATTAATTCATGCTTTGTGTCCATTATTTATGTGAATGGGGTCTTAAATAAGTGCTTTGCATGTCCGGTAGGGAGGTAGGTAGGTGGTTTTCTGATTTAGGTTAGGTTAGGTTAGGATGCTGTTGGTGAACAGTGAACACCTTTGCCATACCAAACTCTAAATCATCATTTTTCTGGTAACAATTTATTTATTTGAAGCTTTGTATCCCATATTTTAGTGCATAAGATGTAAGAAATAATGATTTTCATAGTGATTGCCGCGTCTGATACTTACTTACACTAAGCTGCCAACTCGTGAACACCTTTACCTTACTTACCTCAAATTCATCATTTTGGGGTTAAAATTCGATTAATTCATGCTTTGTGCCCATTGCTTATGTGAATGGGGTCTTAAATAAGTGCTATGCATGTCCAGTAGGGAGGTAGGTAGGTGGTTTTCTGATTTAGGTTAGGTTAGGTTAGGTTAGGGTCAAGAATGACCGGTGCTGTTTGTGAACAGTGAACACCTTTGCCATACCTAACTCTTTTTCTGGTAACAGTTTATTTATTTCATGCTTTGTTTCCCATATTTTAGTGCATAAGATGTGAGAAATGATGATTTTCATAGTGATTGCCACATCCGGTACTTACTTACACTAAGCTGTCATCTCGCGAACATCTATGCCTTACTTACCTCAAATTCATCATTTTTGGGTTAAAATTCAATGATTTCATGCTTTGTGTTCATTATTTAATGCATATGGTGTGAGAAAGGGTGATTTTCATAGTGATTTCCATGTCTGATACTTACACTTGCTGGCAAGTTGTGAGCACCTATGCCTTACTCACCTCTAAATCATCATTTTTTGGTTAAAATTCAATTAATTCATGCTTTGTGTGCATTATTTATGTGAAAGGGGACTTAAATAAGTGCTATGCATGTCCGGTAGGGAGGTAGGTAGGTGGTTTTCTGATTTAGGTTAGGTTAGGTTAGGTTAGGGTCATGAATGACCAGTGCTGGGAGCTTCAGGGCCACTATCCGGACAAGACCACTTTCCGGTCATGCCTTTGGCTCTGTTACGCTGGATAGTGGGAAGATGTTATATGAAAAAATGTAGGAGAGTCCTGAGTGCTATTTATATCACTCAGGCTAGTTTGGGCCAATATTTTATAAAAATAAGTCAGAGCGCGAATTACCACCGGCTGGAAGTGCCAGGACCGTCTCACACAACCCAGCGGTTTAGGGGTTAATGAGAATTCGGCTAACAAGCAAAATCCTTGCTCCCAATTAGCTCGTAAGTTCAGGATCCTCCTGTATACAGTTTATGTATCTGCATAACATTCTTTAGAATGTTAGGAGGAGGCTGTTTGTAGGAGGAGGCTGTTTGTAGGATGAGGCTGTAGCACGGGCCGAACAGGTTAGTACTCCCGAGGGGAATGGGAATACTGGTGATAGGGAGAGCTGGAGCTCCTGTTTCACTAGCTACCTAACCATCCCCCTTTGCTGACCTTTTCAATGTGACAGTAACATGGAGAGTAAACCAGCATACTCTCCCAAACATTTCCTCTAACTATCCTGTGCACTACACCACATGCGCTTTACATATTACACAACGTATCCCACTACGTTACAGGGGTTGACGCCAGCAAGGGCATGCGGCCAGAAAACTTTGCGCCCACTACCTAGTGGCGGACTTTGGGGGGAGGCTTGACTGGGGTTCCGCTGGCATAGATCATGGTCCGGGGCGAGATGGGGCTCGAACCTGTGCTAGAGGGTACAGGGCATTGCGGTTCCCAGGCTGCTGCTTCCGCTCAATAGAGAGGGGCCCAAACCTGGGAGTAGCACCCCAGGAGGCTGCCCTATCAGTGGGTGTATAATGGCGGGGCAGTTGCAGTTCCAAGCCGCGCTTGGAGGGTGTCCCTGCAGCTGTCCTGGCAGGGTGCCCCTAGGCCACTACCACAGCCACTGGTAAGCTGGTGGGCTAGGGGTCCCAGATCCATTGCCTGGACCTGGGTCTGTGCATGGGTCGGGCCTTTGGAATGTTTACCCCCCTTTATCTTACCGACTATGAACTACAAAAACAAGCACCAAAGCAAGCTGAGGACAGCAAATCACCCAGGGGGTTTAGGGTGGGCTCGTGGAATGTGGGAAGTTTGAGAGGAAGAGCAGGGGAAGTTGTTGAGGCATGCAGTAGGAGGTGGGTGGATATGGCATGTTTGCAGGAAGTCTGATAAAGGGGTGGATCAGCCAGAAAGATTGTTGGGAAGGATTGCTACTATAAGTTGTTTTGGCAGGGGGGAACTGATGGATACGGGGGTGTGGGTGTGTTGGTTGCAGAGAAATGGGTGGAATATGTCATGAATGTTATGAGAATACGTGATAGGATATTAGTGGTGAAAATTTTGATTGGGCAGAAATTGATTTCAGTTATATCGGCATATGCTCCACAGGTAGGATTGGATGATGCAAGGAAGGATAGATTTTGGGATGATTTAATACATGTAGTGAGTGGTATGGGTGATGATGAGGTAGTGGTTCTGGGAGGGGATTTAAATGGTCATGTGGGTGAAGCAGCTCAAGGTTATGAAGGAGTCTATGGAGGATGTGTGTATGGTGTGAGGAATGCAGAAGGGGAAAGAATACTCGAGTTTGGGGAGGCTATGGACATGATTGTGTGCAACACACATTTTAGGAAAAGAATCAGCCCGTTGATTATGTATGAGTCTGGGGGAAATAGTAGTCAGATAGATTATTTTCTGGTCAGGAGGGTTGATAGGAGATTAGTGAGGGATGTTAAAGTTATAGGAAGCGAGGAGTGTATGCAGCAGCAGAAACTGTTGATTTGTGACATGGTGCTTAAGGATCGAGTGATGAGAAGGAGGACATATGTACTTAGGAGGAAAATATGGAAGCTGGGAAACCAATCAGTAAGGGATGCCTTTTATAGTGAGATGAGGAGAGTGGTGGCTGAACAGGAAGCCATAGATAGAGGCATTAATGAACAGTATAGAGCCCTTAAGAACAACCTCTTGAGAGTTTTCGATACAATATGCGGTTGGACAAGAGGCCCACCAAGACATAAAGTAACTTGGTGGTGGGATGAGGGTGTAGAAGCTGCAGTTAAGGAGAAAAGAAGGCTTTTCCGGAAATGGAAGAATGGTGGTAACAGGGAGGAGTACTTGGCTGCCAAGCGCAGGGCTAGAAGAGAGGTATACAGGGCGAAGTCTGAGTCACAGAGACTTTTACTTGATAATCTAAATCATGGAGAAAGGAAAAATATGATTTTTAGGGTGGCAAATCGGGTGAAGAGGGATAATCGGGACATTGTAGGTGAGCAGTGTGTGAAGAATGATGATGGAAGGGTGGTGGTGAGCAGTGTGTGAAGAATGATGATGGAAGGGTGGTGGTGAGCAGTGAGGATATTAAAGATGCATGAAGAGAGCATTATAGCCGATTGTTGAATGAGGAGTTTGATTGGGATAGAGAAGGTTTGGAGCCCGCTGTTCCAGTGTTTGGCCCTTGGCCTTTGATTGACGCTGCTGCTGTGAGTGAGGCAATAGGCAGGATGCGGGTGGGAAAGGCGGCAGGTGTGTCTTGGTTGACTGCCGAAATGTTGAAGGCCTCAGGAGATACTTGGGTGAGTTTAGTCACTGACCTGATAAATAGGATTATATATGAGTGTGTTGTCCCAGATGATTGGCTGAGGAGTGTAATTGTAAATGTGTACAAGGGAAAGGGTGATGCCCTGGAAAGGGGAAATTACAGAGGTATAAAGCTCTTAGATCAGATAATGAAAGTAATGGAGAGAGTTCTAGAAGGTATGATTAGAGAAAGAGTGAATATCAATGAGATGCATTTTGGGTTTATGCCAGGCAGGGGGACCACTGATGCCATATTCATTGTTCAACAGCTACAGGAAAAACATATTGGAAAGAAAAGGGAATTGTATTTTGTTTTTGTTGATTTCGAAAAGGCCTTTGACAGAGTCCCTAGAGTGGTGGTGAAGTGGGCAATGAGAAAGCTAGGGTTGGAAGAGTGGCTGGTTAGGGTGGTTATGGCCATGTACATGGTGCTTGAAGCCCTCTCACGTGACTTCAGAGATGGACTCCCATGGGAGATGTTGTATGCTGATGATTTGGTGTTGATTGCGGAGAATGAAAAGGAGGCGGAGGAAAGATTTAAGAAGTGGAGAGATGGTATGGGGTACAAGGGCTTAAGGGTAAATGCAGATAAAACAAATGTGATGATATCTAGGGTTGGTGGTGGTACAATCAGAGGAGAGGGAGAGTGGCCATGTGCAGTTTGCCACAAGGGTGTGGGAAGCAATTCCATCTTGTGTAATGTTTGTGATAAGTGGATGCACAAGAGATGTAGCGGTATTAGAGGTAGACTGCGAGATGATGCTGATTTCATGTGTGCAGCGTGTCGGGGAGAGCAGGTGGAGATTGTTAGGCGTGAGAGGGTTGAACTTGCAGGTGAGTCTCTTGAGTGTGTGGAGGAGTTTTGTTATTTGGGAGACATGTTATGTGCCGGAGGTGGGGCTGGAGTTAGCTCGGTTGCTAGGGTGAGAAGTGGTTGGAAGAAGTTCAGGGAGCTGTTGCCTCTCCTGACATTGAGAGGACTCTCCTTACGTGCTAAGGGGTCTTTGTATTCAGCATGTGTTAGGAGTGTGATGCTGTTTGGTAGTGAGACCTGGGCAGTAAAGGAAGAGGATATTCACAGGTTTAAATGTACTGAAATGACAATGATTAGGTGGATGTGCTGTGCGTCCCTGCGTGCAAGGCCTGGGGGGGCTGGGTTTACGATGGAAGAGTTGAGAGGTAGGATGGGATTGGAGTGTATTGGTGTTGTGATGAGGAGATGTAGGCTGAGGTGTTTTGGACATGTGGAGAGGATGGGGGATGATAATTGGGTACAGAGGGTGAGAGGTGTTAATATTGGGGGAGGGGTAGATCGAGAAAGACATGGGACGAGGTCATTAAGTGTGACTTAAGGGTTAAGGGACTGAACAGGGAGGCTGCCAGGGATCGAGCAGCGTGGAGAGCCGCAATTAGGTGACCAAGGCTGACTCATGCAAGCATGTTGGAGCCTTCAAAAACGAAACGAAACGATCGAAATGAAGCGAGGAGTGTGTGCAGCAGCACAAACTGTTGATTTGTGACATGGTGCTTATGGAACGAGTGATGAGAAGGAGGACATATGTACCTAGGAGGAAAATATGGAAGCTGGGAAACCAATCATTAAGGGATGCCTTTTATAGTGAGATGAGGAGAGTGGTGGCTGAACAGGAAGCCGTAGATAGAGACGTTAATGAACACTATAGAGCCCTTAAGAACAACCTCTTGAGAGTTACCAATGTAATATGTGGTTGGACAAGAGGCCCACCAAGACATAAAGTAACTTGGTGGTGGGATGAAGGTGTAGAAGCTGCAGTTAAGGAGAAAAGAAGGCTTTTCCGGGAATGGAAGAATGGTGGTAACAGGGAGGAGTACTTGGCTGCCAAGTGCAGGGCTAGAAGAGAGGTATACAGGGCGAAGTCTGAGTCACAGAGACTTTTACTTGATAATCTAAATCATGGAGATAGGAAAAATATGATTTTTAGGGTGGCAAATCGGGTGAAGAGGGATAATCGGGATATTGTAGGTGAGCAGTGTGTGAAGAGTGATGATGGAAGGGTAGTGGTGAACAGTGAGGATATTAAAGATGCATGGAGGGAGCATTATAGCCGATTGTTGAATGAGGAGTTTGATTGGGATAGAGAAGGTTTGGAGCCAACTGATCCAGTGTTTGGTCCTTGGCCTTTGATTCACGCTGCTACTGTGAGTGAGGCAATAGGCAGGATGCGGGTGGGGAGGGCGGCAGGTGTGTCTGGGTTGACTGCCGAAATGTTGAAGGCCTCAGGAGATACTGGGATGAGGTTAGTCACTGACCTGATAAATATGATTATATATGAGTTTGTTGTCCCAGATGATTGGCTGAAGAGTGTAATTGTAAATGTGTACAAAGGAAAGGGTGATGCCCTGGAAAGGGGAAATTACAGTGGTATAAAGCTCTTAGATCAGATAATGAAAGTAATGGAGAGAGTTCTAGAAGGTATGATTAGAGAAAGAGTGAATATCGTTGAGATGCAGTTTGGGTTTATGCCATGCAGGGGGACCACTGATGCCATATTCATTGTTCGACAGCTTCAGGAAAAATATATTGGAAAGGAAAGGGAATTGTATTTTGTTTTTGTTGATTTGGAAAAGGCCTTTGACAGAGTCCCTAGAGAAGTGGTGAAGTGGGCAATGAGAAAGGTAGGATTGGAAGAGTGGCTGGTTAGGGTGGTTATGGCCATGTACATGGGTGCTCGCACCCAGGTATGAGTGAATGGAGCTTTGAGTGATGAGTTTTCCGTGAATGTTGGTGTGCATCAGGGGTCAGTTTTGAGTCCCTTGTTGTTTATCATGGTGCTTGAAGCCCTCTCACGTGACTTCAGAGATGGACTCCCATGGGAGATGCTGTATGCTGATGATTTGGTGTTAATTGCAGAGAATGAAAAGGAGGCGGAGGAAAGATTTAAGAAGTGGAGAGATGGTATGGGGTACAAGGGCTTATAGGTAAATGCAGATAAAACAAAAGTGATGGTATCTAGTGTTGGTGGCGGTACAATCAGAGGAGAGGGAGAGTGGCTATGTGCAGTTTGCCATAAGGGTGTGGGAAGTAATTCCATCTTGTGTAGTGTTTGTGATAAGTGGGTGCACAAGAGATGTAGTGGTATTAGAGGTAGACTGCGAGATGATGCTGATTTCATGTGTGCGGCGTGTCAGGGAGAGCAGGTGGAGATTGTTTGGTGTGAGAGGGTTGAACTTGCAGGTGAGTCTCTTGAGTGTGTGGAGGAGTTTCGTTATTTGGGAGACATGTTATGTGCCGGAGGTGGGGCTGGAGTTAGCTCGGTTGCTAGGGTGAGAAGTGGTTGGAGGAAGTTCAGGGAGCTGTTGCCTCTCCTGACGTTGAGAGGACTCTCCTTACGTGCTAAGGGGTCTTTGTATGCAGCATGTGTTAGGATTGTGATGCTGTTTGGTAGTGAGACCTGGGCAGTAAAGGAAGAGGATATTCACAGGTTTAAACGTACAGAAATGACAGTGATTAGGTGGATGTGCAGTGCGTCCCTTCATGCAAGGCCTGGGGGGGCTGGGTTTACGATGGAAGAGTTGAGAGGTAGGATGGGACTGGAGTGTATTGGTGTTGTGATGAGGAGAGGTAGGCTGAGGTGGTTTGGACATGTGGAGAGGATGGGGGATGATAATTGGGTGCAGAGGGTGAGAGGTGTTAATATTGGGGGAGGGGTTGGTAGGGGTAGACCGAGAAAGACATGGGACGAGGTCATTAAGTGTGACTTAAGGGTTAAGGGACTGAACAAGGAGGCTGCCAGGGATCGAGCAGCGTGGAGAGCCACCATTAGGTGACCAAGGCCGACGCATGCAAGGATGTTGGAGCCTTCAAAAACGAAATGAAACGAAACGAAATACGAAACGTATACTGGGGGACGGGCGAATGTTAAAGTAGAACTAATTAAGTTTATTACTGAGGGATTGGTGAATGCTAAAATAGAACTTCTCAACATGTAAGTCATTGAAAATTTATGCTGTACCCAGTTTCAGGTTAACAATAGTAAAAATTGCTTATAGGATTTTTGTGATGGCTGCGTACAATGAACCCTTGTGGCAGCATGCCACCTTCACATGCCGACAGTCGTTAGTTTGAGCCAAGGTGGCCACTCCATGTTTACATGTTATCAAAGCATCATTGCTATTGCAAAATAATAGTGCAAGTGCGCAAAGAATAGTGCGATATTAAGTGCAGAGATAAATTTTTGTGTTAAATACAGGTGGTCCCAATTTTACAAATGGTCGACTTATGAATTTTTGACTTTATGATCTTGTGCTTTTAGTATAGTATTGAAAAAATTACATGAGATACATATTGAACACTTTATTGTAAAGTAGGCTTTGTGTTAATGATTTTGCCCAACTGTAGGCTAATGTAAGTGTTCTAAGCACATTTAATATGCTTGGTAGGCTTGCCTAGGCTATGATGTTCAGGTGGTTAGGTGTATTAACTGCATTTTCAACTTACAAATGATTCCACTCATGATCAGTTTCTCTCCACATGACTCGATCGTAAGTTGGGGACCACCTGTACTGCAACTTGTGACTTGGAAAACACCACATCACTCTCCCACCACCTCACCACATCATTCTCCTGTTGCTTCATCACATTACTCCCCACTGGCCATACCATTATGTTCTCCCTTAGCCTCACCATTTCACTCTCTTCGATGCACATCACCTCCTGATGCCTAGGCCCACCAGCTGCCCCCTCCCCCTTTCCAAGTCTTTGACCTCCAACATAACTTCACTGAACCCATGTTAAATCGAAATCACTGCACATATTAATAATGTAGTATGCAGTTGGTTCGTACTTGACATAACCCAGTCATAAATCAGGTCATGATATTCTTGTATGTACTATCATTTTTCTGGATGCAAGAGCATACAGAGGTTGGGGGAGTGGGCTTTCTGACCACCATTTGGTGGTGGTGAAAGTCAAGGTTCAAATGAAATTGAGGAGTAGGAGAAGGGAAGGACAGGAGGAAGTAGTCCATACAAGGAGGGTAGAAAGGTTGCAAAAGGATGGAAAAAAGGTGGAATATAAGAGAGAAGAGGAAGACCGATTGGATAAATACGATTTGGAGCAGATGGGGGATGTGGAAGGTGAATGCAAGATATTCACAGAAGAAATCTGTGCAGCATGTGAGGTGGTGTGTGGGGTGAAGACAAAAAGGGGTGCAGGGAACAGCATGGTGGAATGAAGAAGTGAGACATGCTGTGGTGCAAAAGAAGAAAGCATATAGAAGAGGAAGTTGAGATAAGGAAGAAAGAGTTATATGTAGAGAGGAAGAGAGAGGTGAAAAGATCAGTAAGAGAGAGTAAGAAGAGTGGATGAGGAATTTGGAAGGAATTTGAGTGTAAGTGAAGGGAATGTAAGAGGTAAAGAGTGTTAGACAGGATGATAGAAAGTAAGTCTGGGAGTGAAAGATAAAAATTGTAGATTGCTTGTGGAAAAGGGAGAAAAAGTGAGCAGAGGAGAGAACACTAAGGGATTGTTGAACATGGAGAATAAAAGTAATGTGATTATAAATGGCTGGGAGGGGGAGGGAGGTGAGAAGAGAGGGAGAAATCAGTAGGATGGAAATAGTGGAAGCATTGAAGAAAAGTCAGAATGGGGAAAGCCCCAGCAATTGATGGAGTGTGTGGTGAAATGCTGAAATATGGGTGAGAGATAATAGTAGAATGGATTTGGAAGATGTGCAGATTGGCCTGGGAGGAAGGTAGAGTCCTAGAGGATTGGAAATCAGGTATAATTATTCCCCTGTACAAAGGAAAAGGGAAAAAAGAAGTGTGTGGTACTCATAAAGGCATTTGTCTTCTTAGTGCTATAGGAAAAGTATATGGAAGGATACTTACTGACAGATTTAGGGAGGCAGTGGCTGAATCAGTAGAGAACTGGCCTGCAGTCCTAATGGACCCAGGATCGAATCCTGGCTGGGGCAGGGAACGGTTTAAAAGGAAAGTTTACTGATCTACTAGAAGACCTGCCAACATGTTATAAAAGTACCCCTGGTAATACCAGTACACCAGTCCTGTATGAGACAGCCCTAGCACATATTCAGTATGGATGGTGGGTGTTAGTGCTGAAGTGGTGACATGTGGAGGTCTGTAGTAGGACTACTGGGCCATGGGACAGGCCCTGAAGCCTTGGCCTAGAGTCAGACACATTAAAAAAATTAAAAACTAAAGAAAATAATAACCGAGGAATTAGTTAGACAAGAATAGGGAGGTCTTATGAAGGGATTAGGTTGTGTAGACCAGATATTCATTCTTAGATCTTTAATGAAAAAGTTGTTAGAGAAAAAGAAGTTATATGCGGCCTTCATGGATTTGGAGAAAGTATATGACAGTGTGGATAGACATGGAGTGTGGAAAGTATTAAGAATATATGGAGTAAATGGGAAGTTGTTGAATGCCGTGAAGAGTATGTATGAGGGTGCTAAGGCTGCAGTACATGTCGATAGTGAACTGAGTGAAATTTTCTTTCTGAATGTTGGATTGAAACAGGGATGTGTCATGTCTCCATGGTTGTTCAATCTCAATCTAGATGGGGTTATAAAAGAGATACAAGGTAGGGTAGTGAATGTTGGAGCGACTCCAATGTTAGAGGGCAGTGTTTGGAAACTTCCTGTACTGTTGTTTGCAGATGAAGTTGTATCGTTAAGTGAAGACAGAGGGGAACTGCAAGGCTTGGTGATTGAGTTTGGGAGAGTGTGTGAGAAACGGAATCTAAAGGTGAATGTAGGGAAGAGTGAAGGTATGGTCTTCAAGAAAAATGAAGCCATTGAATGTATAGTGAGGCTGGATGACGAGGAAATGGAAAGTGTGAGTTCGTTCAAGTATTTGGATAGTTTGATGAATAAGGATGGAAGTTTAGAGGATGAAGTGCTCGAAAGGGTTCAGTAGAGTCGCGATTTAAGAAAAAACGAAACCGATCTTACAATAACACGGGCTTTTAATTTCTCCCATAATTACATAATAGCACGGTAATACAATGCAATTGCACGAGAGGAACTGTGGAAAATGAGTGCATTTAGGTACTGGATTTCCAGATACAGCTCGTGTGTTATGGTTCTGTCAGGTACTGATTGGCTTCCTTGACCTGACCCAACCCACGTGACCCCTGTCCTATACCTTCCACAGCCTGCCTCAGTGTTGTGTAGACAGTCGCTGTGATGAGAAGTTTATTTGCTTATTTCCTTGCTCCTCATTTCCTCAGAACTCTGAGCATGTGGTTCCAAAGTAACTTTAGTTATGCCTAAACACCCTGAAAGTGCTATGAACACAAGAAAAGCATTTATTCTAAATGTATCTATCTATCTGTTGCCAGACACCATAATCCCATAAGGGGTGGCCATTTGATGAGTTATTTGTTTTATGGGGAGGGGCACTAACCCTCCACCAACCCACTTGTTGACACATAGGGAGCATATATGGTTGCCACCCAGCGTTGTAAATGGTGTCTTGGCTTACAGGAAACCGTTTGGCTTGTCACTCAATGTAAAGCCACCTGTTAAGAAAGAAAAGAAATAAGAAGTGACAGGAAAGATGGGAGAAATAGGAAGAGGATGAGCAGGCACAGAAAAAGAATGATAAAGGCTAAGGAAAAAGTAAGCAGCACTACATGAAGGGAGCGTTATTCTAAATGAAAAGGTAAAATTGTTGGACGAAGTGGTGTGCTGTGTGGGAGCTGCAAACGATCAGACAGATATGGGTCGAATGTGTTTACTATGTGGATACTTTTCCTTTTTGGAAAAAAGTTAATGATGAAGGACCAGTAAAATTCATGTTTTCGCCTTTAGTTCAACGATTGTGGGGGAAAAAAAAATGGCGTTGTGCCCGATATTTACGAACTGATGGCCTTTGGTCGAGAAAATTCAGATCTTACAATATGTGAAGTCTTGTTGACATACATAGTTTAGGAAAGATAATTATGTGAATTCAGTTGTTGTGAATTGTACTGTCATACAAATTATGCTGCCTGGCTGACTTCTTTATTATTCACGATTACTGCATTGCAGTGTATCTGAGAAGTGAGAAATACACAGTCACTCCATGTGGATGACTTCTGTATAGCCTTTTTTTTTTTTTTTTTTTTTTTTTTTTTTTTAATGTTTTTTTAAAATATTTTTTCTTTTTTTTTTTTTTTTCCCCCCCCCCCAATGAGCCAAAAGTGATTCTTGGTGAAACATACCTAATGCTGGGTGGCCATTATTCAGCTTAGTGGTTGTTTAGGTCAAAAGTTTTTTGCTTGATTGGTAAGGAGGACTTTCAAGAGGCTTAGTGGCAATCCTTGGTAATTAAAATTTTTATGGGGAGTATTGGGGGCAAAACTAATCGGTTAAGTTAGGTTAGACTGCAGAATGCACTGATGTGTCCAGTCGGTGAGATCATGTGTAAACACACGTCTTGAGTGTCTTAAGACAGACATATTTATAATAATCTATCTTTAAATATATTTTGAAAGAAAAATATGAGGCTTCTAGAACCTAACCCTCTATTGTACATATATATGTCACGTTTTAGCGTGAATTTGATTTTGCACGAGGTTCTGCGTAACCAGTCTCATGTTTTATGAAGACTCTACTGTACAATGGGAAAGAATGGTTGCTGGTTCTTTGAAAGCAGTGATAAGGGACAGAGAAGTGAGCATGGAAGTAAAAAAGTCACTGCATGACTATTGTGATACCAACTCTAACTTATGGAAGTGAAGCTTGGACCTTGTTGGAAGGACACAAGTCAAGAGTGAGAGCAGTGGAAATGAATTATTTGAGTGGAGCATGTGGAGTTACGTGGAGAGACAGACTGACAAATGAGGAAGTGAAGGAGTGTTGTGGTGTGGATGTCAGTGTGATAGAAAGCATCAGGAGAAATACAATGAGGTGGTTTGGCCATGTGGAGAGAATGGAGAGCAAGAGACTAATGAGGAGATTGTATTCGAGTGAGATGGAGTGGGGGAGAGGGAGGGGGAGGCCGAGGATGAGATGGAGGGATGGAGTGGGGAGGTATATGAGAGAGGGGGGTGTGAGCTGGGAGCAAGGCAGTGAAATGGCATTGGACAGGGTGACGTGGTGGCAATTTGTTTGTGGTCACCCTTTACAGGATTGAGGCATCTTACAGTAAATAAGTAGATAGAGATAGTAGTGGTATCTTTACATTGAACATGGGATCTCTGAGAAGTCCAAGATTGTTTTAGCATTTCTCCCCTTTTGTAGCTGGTTGTAGGTGATGGTAGCTATCATCCACTCAGTGCAGTGCTGCTTCTTTCTTCACCTTTTTCATTCATTTTCTGTGTCTGCCTTCCTCTCTTCCTATATCTTCCATCCTTTATGTCACCTTTTACTACCGTCTGACCATTTCAGGTGACTCTGCACTGAGTGACAAGCCTAAGAGGTGGCTCTACACTGAGTGACAGGCCTTATAGATGGCTCTGCACTGAGTGATAAGCCTAATAGTTTCCTGCAAAACTAGGAAATCATTTACATTGCTGGATGGTGACCGTATAACCAGGTAAAGGGATGATGGGAGCCTACTATTGTGCTCATGTTAAATAGGGGGAGAGATGCAAATTCGGCATCCTGAGATGCTGTCTACTGCAAGAGAACATTGGTTCACAAGATGGCCCTGGAGGGGTGGTTGCTTGCCTACAGTTGATGGTCGGCCCAGCCAGACAGACCAGGGTTACTCAACAGTACCAACAACAACTTTATGCAGTAGGCTAGGCCCTTAAGAAACATACCTGTACACAAATTGTGGTCATAGACGGACTTTAATAGGTAAGTTGGGGGGCAGGCAGGAGGGTTAGTTTTCA
>JAGKTI010006066.1:29591-42156 GCA_018397915.1 Birgus latro | reverse complement strand
TCACTTACACGTCATTCCATAAAACCCAGTAACTTTTTCTTAATGTATAGAGGGTCATTTTGCAAGAGTTTCACCACAGTGGCGTGTATTACCGTATATAAAAATTTTGCTGTCTCTAAGCGGTTTGATATAAGTTTTGCGAGACATATTCACATGGGGAATTTAGTATAACCTTTACTATATTATCAGGTAAATGTCCTCGGCTGTATACACTCATCTGGTAATTGATAGAATTTAATGTGGAATGTCATCGTAGTGAAAAGGTACATAAACCCTTTCAGTACCTTAACGATTTTCGTGGTTTATGGTTGCCATCCTTAGACGATTTTATTAATCTTAGAGAAGGCCTGTGAGTGGGCTGATGAAGGCTGTGAGGAAGCTGAAGACAGTACTCGTTATGAGCTCCCAGGTAAAATAAAATAAAAACTCTTAACCTTAGTAAAGAATCTGGTGGTAACAGGAGAAAAACAATATAAAAAACATCATTACAGTGAATGGAATTAAATCTCCCTTGTTTTATTGCAACGCGTAGCCCGCATCAAGAAGCTAAAGTGTGAGGTGGATTTAGAAATGTTGGTTTTTGTATATCATTTGGCTGATAATAATGTCAGGTGTGAGGATTCTTATGGCATGAATGGCCCAATATTCTGGCATTCTGGTTTATTGGCTATTAATGAAGGATATTGTGAGGGAGACTGCGGTTTCTTGTTTTTTGATAGTGGGGACGTAACGGGAAATGGGATGAGAGAAGAGAGGAAATAGTTACTAGTCAGTGAGGGAGAAGAGCGAGACGGGTAAGAGGAGGAGGAACTTAAGAGAAAAAGACATGAAAGAAGGGATGAAAGAGGAGGAAGTAAAGACAAAAAGACAAGGAAAGCAGGCATGAAACAGAGGTATGAAAGATATGAAAGTTTGTGTTACACTGTACAGTTAAACAAAGAAATTACACATCATACTCAGGGGCCTCAGAATTTTCTTAACACCTCCGCCTCGGCGACTTTTTCTTTACACTCAGTATCCTCTTACATGTTCCTGATACAAGCTATGTTGGCACAAGATATACGAGTACGTGAGTAGCATAGAACAGAATGTCAGTGTGTAATAAGGATGATAAATAGCCAAGAAAAAGGCACCACGAAGTCTATAGTGTGATTTAAAGTACTTTCACCTCAGCCAAGACATTTATTCTCTGATCATGATATTGTGCGTGTGTGTGTGTGTGTGTGTGTGTGTGTGTGTGTGTGTGTGAGAGAGAGAGAGAGAGAGAGAGAGAGAGAGCGTAATATTAATGTCACCAGTAAATAATGTCAAGGGGGAAAAAAAACTCACTGTACAACGCACAGTCACATTAAATATAACCAGCTGGGAACAGGGGTCATTAAGCAGGAGAGAGTCTGTATTATCTATCCAATTAATTACTTTTAAATACTCTTTATAGGCGCCAATTAAAATATATGACCTTTGCTTATAGACGCGGGAGAAAAATATATAAATTAAGTTTCTATTCCCATTTAAGGCCGGGGAAAAGTCACATTGGGGATATTATATTTGTGTTTCTGATAATTATTGTCCTCTTAATGGGTGAATTCCGAGGCTGGGGTAAAAATAATGGTTCGTGGGATCATTTTAAAAGGCACGAGAAATTTGTAATTAATGTTTGAGCACGACTGGATATATGAAAACACGAAAGGGAAAATGGAATCACGAATCAGTGTTATCATGGTGTTATCTACGTCTGTTTATCTGTCTGTCTGTCTGCCTATGTATCTATTTATTTATCTACAGTCTGGCTATCTACATGGCTGACTGGCTGTTCATCTGTATCTGTTCAGGTATATGTATCTGTTTCTTTAGTTGTTACCTGACGCCACATCCTGCGAGGGGTGGCTTTGACAGTACGACCTCCAGGTGCTTCCGTCCTCACTCATTAACGACCCCTCCTCCAACAACACACAGCTCTTTCATTATACTGTCGCCTTATCACTCCACAAATGAAAATATACGAAACAGCAGTAATAAAAACGGTACTGGAAAGCACAAATCCGATACACGAAATTAGTACTGTTAGGGCCATCTCCAAAAGGATGACAGAGAGAGAGAGAGAGAGAGAGAGAGAGAGAGAGAGGAGAGAGAGAGAGAGAGAGAGAGAGAGAGAGAGAGAGAGAATACTGTGGCGATTGAGATGTGATTGGGATGACAGCCGGTTACCTGGACCATCAAGGTAGAGAATGAAAGGTAATTAAAGTCGTCCACTCATTTCCAGCCCCAGTTAATCACAGCTACGGTTGTGGTGGTGGGGGAGAAGTGGTGTTGGTGGTAATTGTGGTAGAGGGAGTAGGCCTAGTAGTTGTGGTAGTTATAGTGGAGGGGCAGCGGTGGTGGTGGTAACTGTGGTGGGAGTAAGTCTAGTAATTGTGGTACAGGGAGTAGTGGTAGTTGTGGTAGATGTGGTGGTGGGGGAGCAGTGGTGGTGGTAACTTTGACAGGAGTAGGCCTGGTTGTTGTGGTACGGGGAGTAGTGGTAGTTGTGGTAGATGTAGTGGCTGCTGGTGTTGTGGTAGAGTGGGTAATAGTGGGTATGACTGTGGTATGATGTGATAACGATGATCCAAGGAAAGTAAGAATATTCAGTGAAATAACGTTAATAGCTACTGTATATTAGTGGGCAGTACGATCAAGATGGTGATAATAATAATAATAATAATAATAATAATAATAATAATAACTCAGATAATAATAATAATAATAATAACTCAGAATCTTCCCATTAACAGCAAGTTCTTATATCAACCCCCATCAGCAATAACCACACTTATAATAATAAAGTCCTCTCTCTCTCTCTCTCTCTCTCTCTCTCCCCCTCTCGACCCCTGCGAGCCCGCGCGCCCTCACCCCGGCAATTACCCCGTCCCCTCGTAATGGCCCAACCACCCGGCTTGAAAGGCCAAACAACCCAATCATCCTCCCTCCTGTATCCCCCCTTCCATTTTCTTTACGCTTACGTTTTCTTTGCCTTACCTTCTTCTTCCCATTTACTATTGTCTTCTTTGTTTCCTGCCTCTTATCTTCCTCCCTTTCTCCTTCTCTTACCTTCTGCCTTCCCTATTCTCTTCCATTTTCTCTCCCTTTCCTTCTTCCTATCTTTCTCCTCCCTACGTCCTCCCTTTTGTTCCCCTTTCCCTTATGTTTCCTTTCCCTTACCCCTTTCTTGCTTTTACTCCCCATCTCTACCATTTCATCTCTCTCTCTCTGATTCCTTAGCCATTCCCCCCTCCCCCGCCCCACTTCTTCCGAGGGGGGGCAGACTTCGGCTAGGGAACGGCAGGTAATAATCTCCTGCCTCTCCCCCATCTCCCCCTTCATCTTTTCTCCCCCCCCTACCTATTTCCCTCTTTCCTTCTCCCCACTCCCTCACTTCCCTACCTACTCTTCCCTTCATTACCATCCCATTTTCCCTCCCCCCCATTTCCTATTTATCCCATCTCTCTGCTTATCTTCCCCATTCGCTCCCTTCCAGTAATCTCACCTCCCTTTCTCCTCCTTCCTTTCCTATCCCTTGCTCCTCATTCCCTCTTTCCTCCTCATTCCCTCTCTTCCTTACCTGCTTTTCCCCTCATTCCCATCTCCTCTTCCCTCCTCCCCCTTTCCTATCTCCCCTGCTACCTATCTCCTTATCTTCTCCTTTCTCTCTCTTCTATATTTTCTCTTCCTTCCCTGTCTACTCTTCCCTCTTTCCTTCCCCTATTCCCATACCTTTTATCTCACCCTCACTCACCTATATCTCTCCTCCTCTCCTTTGACGCCCAAACCTTTCCTACCATTTCCTTCATTCTCTCCATTCTTTCCCCATCCCTTGCCCTCTTCATCTCCCTCTTCTTCCCACTCCTTCCCCACCCCTATTGCCAGTGTACCGATTCACCCCCTCAATTCTCCTCTCTCCTCCATTCCCCTCTCCCTCCCCTTTTCCTCCGTATCCCCAACCTCCTCACACTATCCCCTTCCTCTTAAGTCCTCTTCCCACTTCCTCTCCCCTCCGTACGTCCTAATCTACCCACTGTATCATCCTTCTCCCTCCCTCTTTATCATCCTTCTCCCTCCCTCTTTCTCCTTCTCCTTTTCCCTTTGCTTACCCCTTTGCTCATCCCTTTCCCCTGCCATTTCCTAACCAACCCACTTTATCCTGTCTTTTCTTCCCTCTCTTCCCCTTCCCCTCTCCCTTTCCCATCAGTAACTTTTATCTCCTCTTACCACGCCTCTTCTTTCCTTCTTCCTTCCCCTCTACTTTCCTTTGCCCCTTCTCTCCATTTATCCTACCTACTTTACCCCTCCCTTTCATAACTCTCTTCATTCTCTTCCCACCTTCGTCATTCTAACTTCCCAACTTTATCCCCTTTCTTCTCTCCCCCACTCATTCTTCCTCTCCTCTCCCTTTATTTTCCCATCACCCTTTCTTCTCTTAACCTGCCATGCCCCTAATTTCTCCCCTTTATACCTTTTCTTCTCTCTCTCTCCCGCCATTCCTTTCCCCTTCGCTCCCCCTTTCCTTCCCACTTCATTCCTCCTCCTCCTCTATTCCCCCTCTCCCTTCCCCCTTCTCCTGTCCTTCCCCCTCCCGTCACCTCCAGTCCTTCCCCCTCCCCTCTCCTCCTGTCCTTCCCTATCCCCCTTCTCCTTGCCTCCCTGTTCCTCTCCTCTCTTCTCTTTTAATCCCAGTTTCTTCCCCTCCTCTCTTCTCCTCTCTCCCCCTCCCTTCCCTTCCACTCCTCTCCTTTCTCCTCCCTCACCTTCCTTCCCTTCTTCTCCCCCCCATGCCAATATCCTGAATCTCCCCCTCCTCCCCCTCATAACTCCTTCCCCCTCCGCCCCCCACTGGTCCAGGCCACCCCCCGCTGACACGAGACCACCAACACCTTGAGAGAGAGAGAGAGAGAGAAAGAAATGTCGTGAGGTAAAGTCGGGGATGTGTCGTGTGTGTGTGTGTGTTTGTGTGTGTGTGTGTGTGTGTGTGTGTGTGTGTGTGTGTGTGTGTGTGTGTGTGTGTGTGCGTTAATTAAAATACCTGTGTGACGGTAATGACTTCCACAAATTGGCTCTGTTACAGTGAGTGCATATCCTGTTATCCCTGCCAACACACCCCATAGCATTACACGCTAACTGACTACTGTGACTGCAGCTACAACAGAATATTATTACTGTGAATTATAGGCAGCGGCCACTTAGTCTTGTCAGGCCATTGATGTTTCGTTCATAATTATAATGGTAATAATAATAATAATAATAATAATAATAATAATAATAATTCGGTAATAATATTCAAGTGTGTGTGTGTGTGTGTGTGTGTGTGTGTGTGTGTGTGTGTGTGTGTGTGTAAGCTGAACAAAATCGTCTGAAAGTAGCACAGATACAGTACAAAATAAGTCATCAGATCGAGAACTTAGAAAGATCACGTGAAAGCTTAAGGACTCCAGTACCAGGCCGGGTTACGATATATTCCTGTCACCACCAGACGATTTTACTCAGCTTGAAAGGAACCCCACAGACTGAAATGGTTCCACGTTTCGCCTGGAGTTCGGATGACGTCGTGTTTAGTGTATTCTTGCTGCGACCAGACGATTTTATTCGGCTTAGGATAGGCCTCTGATACCGAAAGGGTTTGTTAAGGCTGTTTCTAACCCTTCCAGTTGAAAAAGTTTATCCTAAGCTGCATTAATTCGTCCGGAAATGGCAAGAATAAAATGAAAATAGACGTTCCTTGTCTAAATGGATTAAGGGAGAGTTTCTTTTCCTTCAAAATGGTTTCGCTCAATCTTATGTCTGTAAATTAACGAGGCCAGACGATTTCATTCGGACTAAATGATCTATCAGACTGGAGGGGTTGAGCGGAGGGGATGTATTTTTAATATCTCTGCCCATGTTTAATCCCCTCTCTCCTTCTCAATCCCTCATCTCATCATCCATTCCTCGTGCTCCCTCATTTTCATCTCTTCTTTTTCCCCTTATCACCCCACTGTCTCGTTTCCTCCTCTCCTTTATTTCCTATTCTTTCCTCCCCTTTATTTCTCCTATCCCACTCCTTTGTCCCCTTCCACCATCCTCAGTCCCCCCCTTTCCTCCTCTTACACTTCGTCTCCCTTTATCCTTCCCTTCGTTTCTCTTCCCTCCTCACGTTCGTCTTCCTCATTTCCCCCTTTACCCCCTGCCTCTCATCACCTTTCTCTTTCCTCCTATCGTTTGTCTTCCTCTCTCTCTCTCTCTCTCTCTCTCTCTCTCTCTCTCTCTCTCTCTCTTTTGTCTTCTTTCCCCTCCTCTCTCTCTCGTCTTCTTCCCCTTGCCTTCCCCCCTCCCCCCCTCATTCCTGCCTCTGCCTCCTCACGCCCAGTTAAGGTAGTGCAAATTGGAATGACTAAGTATTCGGCATTATTTAGACTGCCTTCCTCTGTAAAGAAATTAAATGGTGGGCGAAATAGCTGGCCTTGATTGTTTTACCGCTGCGAAATTGTTTTAAGATTTTTTTTGGGGGGGGGGATTTTAGTTATATTCCAAGCACATTTTCTTTTTATTTTTATTTGTTAGTCTTGTGTATTTCTCTTAATTTTAATATTGTCTCTTCAGTCGATTTTTTTAGTTATTTTTCTTTTGTTTCATTAATTGTTTATTTTCTATTTTCGTTTTTCTTTTCTTTTTTTGGATATCAGACGTCCATTTTATTTTATTTTTTTTCAGTGGATCTCATGTTTATTTTCATTATCAGCCATTGTTTTTTCTTTTAGTCGATCTTTTATTTTTATAATGTGGTGGTCTTTTAAGTACTTACTTTGGCTTATATCCGGGTTTAGTTTGTATTTTGGCATTGCAGTCAGTTTTTATCTTTCTATTTTTTTCCCTTTCGTTGATTTTTTGATCGTGTTTTTCCAGGCGAGTCTTTCTGTTTTTGGTTTTCATTGGATTTCGTAATTTCATTTGTTTCTCATTCTTTTTTATATGGATTTCAGTCAGAACTTTTGTCTTTAATTTTCGGCTGGTTCATTGTTTCGGTATCTTATTCCGTAGTTTGTTTTCAGAAACACATGTCGAGTTGTTCACTGCAAGCGTTGGTCTCCGCAGTATAGTGTTGTTTTATGCAGTATGTTTCATGTGTAGTTCACTTTATGTAATCATCATCATCATCATCGTCAATAGCATCATCATCATCATCATCATTGCAACACTCTTTCTGTCCTCCCTCACTTATCCATGTTTTCAGCTTGCCCCTTGCTTAGTTTGCACCCAAAAGCTCCCTACGCTCCCTCTTTTTTCCTTTTCTAAATTTTTCATTGTTATCCCACCCTGTATAACCCCCCTCCCCCCCCCTCTCTTCGTTTATATCACCGTGTTCCTCATTTCCCTCTGTTCTGTTCCTCTTCCTCTCTCTACCCACCTTCCTCACACCTCTGTCTTCTCCCTTCCTTAGTATTCTTTCCACTCTGTCTCTCATCTCTTCATTTCCCCTTGCTTTTTCTCACCCTTCTTTGCCTCTTTCCTTCCCCCTTGTTTATCTCCCTCCATTTCCATCCGTCATTTCCCCAATTCTTTATCTCTCCATTTCTATCTTAATTTAGCCAGTTCTTCATCTCTCCCCCTTTTAACCCTTCATATCTCCTTTACTTACCTCACCCCCTTTCCACCCTTCATTTCTCATTTTTTTTTCCTTTTCTCCTTCACCCCTCGTCTCTCCTTGACGCCGTCCTCTAAGGAAGGAGTACAATGGAAAGCGAACTGGCCCTATCGAGGTCTCGTGATGAGGTAGGCTGTAACTACGATATGTTCTTTGCGTTGAAGGTAAGGATGGCAAAACAAGAAGGCCTCCCTACTTCAGTCGATCCATCCAAAGCTGGCTGGACAAAATGAGATGTACCTTGCATTAAAAAAAAAAAATGGTTTGAAAATTTTGAAGCAGGAGAGGAATGGAAATATTGTACGCTATATTAATTTGTGAGTGAAAGCAGCGTCAAGTTAACATTAGTGGGGATAACGATATTACGTAGTGGTTTTATTCTACCTCATGCCCCTTTCCCTTGCTTATCTCTTCAGGTTCTCTTTTCTCCGTTTTCACTCTCATCACCAGTCGTCGGTCATATTCCGTTTCGCCCTTGCCTCTCCCTCTCCACTCCTCACCTTCCCACCTCTTTCCCTTTCTCTTCCTTCCTTCACCCTTTTCTTATCTTCAGTCTGGCCACATTCCCTCTTCCTCACCTCCCCCCTCTTCTATCTCTCCCTCCCCAACCCCTATCTTCCTTACCTTCCACCATCTCTTGCTCATTTCCTGTCTTCCATGTTACCACCTCTCTCTCTTACCTTCCCTACCCCTTGTCCACCTCTTTCATCCGCTCCTCTTCCCTTCCCCACATCTCTCCCCCACCTTCCCCCTTCCCTCCCTCATCACCATCTCTTTCTCATCTCTGTCTTCTAGCGTGTTCCTCTTCTTTACCTCCCATACCCGTCCGTCCCCCACCTCCCCCATCTCTCCCTTCCCCCCTCTCTTTTCCTTCCCAGCCTTCATCCCTTTCTTCCTCACTTCCCCCATCCTTTTCTTATCTCCCATTCTCTTTCATACTCCCTTTCTGCTTGACCCCCTATCCTCCCAGCCTAACTCCCCCACCCCTCCCCTACCCTTTCCCTCACCTTCTCCGCCCGTCACCCCTTCTCCTACCACCCGACCACACCTTCCACTACCACCCCCCTCCCCCACCCCTTCTAATCTGTTATCATCTTCCATATTCCTTTTCTCTTTCACCCCCTATAGCCCTCCCTATCCCCCCACCTTTCCTCTACAAACCCCTCCACCCACCTCCCTCCTTCCCATACCGCCCCGACCACCCCCTCCCCCACCCCTTTCTCATCTCCCATTCTCTTTCATAGTCCCCTTTCTCTTTCACCCTATATCTTCCACCACCCCTATCATCCCACATCCCCCCTACCCCTACCACCCCCAACCCTCACCTCCCCCACCCTCCCTAGCCTTCCCCCACCCCTCCCCCACCTTCCCCTACCCCTCCCCCACCTCCCCTTCCCTTCAGGTCGGCGTGTGGAATCAATTTACACTCGTTAAGGGACCGTAATAGAAACATTGTGGGGGTAATGGCGCCTTCGACAAGATCGCTTAATGGTGCTGGCCTCTCTCTCTCTCTCTCTCTCTCTCTCTCTCTCTCTCTCTCTCTCTCCCTCCCTCGCTTTCTCTCCTCCCCTCTCTCTCTCTCTCTCTCTCTCTCCTTTCTATTCCTTATCTCCCCCTCTCTTCCTTATGTCTCCGTATCTCCGCATCTCTCCATATACCCTCCCTTTTGTTTCGCTTCTCTCCCTTCTTCTCAACCTTTCACTCGCTTTTCACTCCTCTTCACTCTCCTTCCCTTCCCTCATACCTCATATCTCCCTGTCTGTTCATCTCCAGCTTTCCGCCCGTTTTCCTTCTCCTTTCCTTCCTTCATCTTTCCCTGTCTCTCTGTCTCAGCCTCTCCTCCTGTAGCTTTCCTTCCTTACATCAGCGTGATCGATACTCAGAAGTACTCCACGCATTTAAATCCATCTTTGCCCAAAATTGCCATCTCTCCATCTTAAATGCTGAGTTGTAGGAATAGATTAACACTAGAATATGATGCTAACGACAAAAAATGCTATGGAAAGGACGCATAGCCATAGCATTGTCTTTTTCTGCCAGCGATCTACGGGAAACATGCTGTAAAAAGACGAAAATCTGGGCCAAGTTAAGTGAAAGCACTGTTGTAATAGCACTAGACAGCATACACTCATTTTCTTTCTCTTTCTTTTCTCTCTGCTGTCTCTCCAATTTCTTTAACTGTTGGAACGTTTCGGGCCTGACTTTTTCACTTGCGATTTTGACTTAGTGCAGTTATAATAATGATACTACTACTACTTATAATAATAATAATAATAATAATAATAATAACAATAATGATGATAATAATTAAATACCAAAAAAAGGCTGTGAATGTAGAAAGAGCAAAAAGGAGTGCAAAAGAAGGTAAGCAGCAACAGACATACCGATCCGAATAAGAATATAATGTGTTTTTAAGCTAACCCGTTTTACTGCGGTTTTTTTTTTTTTTTTTTAGGCAGTGTCATTAGAAACAGCCTCAGTAACTGCGTCTGCTTATTAGTGGCGTGGTTTCAGGCAGTTTGTTATTATATTTTTTTTTTGGTTTATATTCCTCTGTGGAAATTTGTTTAGAGTGTAGATGAATTTTCCATTTTTACTTCCAGCACAATAACCATTTCATTTGCAGTAACAAAATCCAGTTGGCATGTTTGAGCTCAATTAAATAATCACCTCAAGGTCTCTGTGGATCATCTGTGTTAGTATTAGTGAGACTGCTTTGTTACCAGTTTTTATGACCCACGCAAAACTGGATATTTTATAAGACGTATCTTCACAATTGCCACTCATAATAATAATAAAAAAAAGAATACAACCAAACATTGAGCCTTGTGGTACGCCACCTGCAGAGTTTATCCAGTTTAAGTGTTCTCTATTAATTAAAGTGGAGCCATTTAACAATACGTATGAGCACATTGTTACTGCACCTATTCACCTTTGAAATGAGAGGAATGGAACTGAATTGTACTGAATAGCGAATAAAGATATAGTGAGCTAAGAAACCGGCGTCAGCAATGTAAAAATATTTGTGTCGGCAAAATGATAGCTCCAGGAAGTCTAGATGAAGATTGGTATAAGAAGTTTGAGAGCTGTGTTGGTAGGAGTATTCGTCTTTGCGGGCAGGATGGAAAGTCACTGGAGGTAGGATGAAAATCTGTACTGACTAGCTAAGGGTGCATAGGCAGCATAAAAGGTCCAGGCAGCAAGGTTTAATGATCCTCCTCAGGGAGGAGGAAAGTTTAGACCAGAGGCTGAATTTGTATGTAGATTTAGCGATGAAGATCCAGCCAGATTAAATGTGTTGCGATCTCTAAACTATTTTATTCAGCGTACAAGAGACGTTTGGCCGTGCAGGGATTGGAAACAGTCTTCATTTAACCCTTATGCAAGATAATGTATGTTTTTCATTGAATGGAAGAGTGGAAAATATATTTAAGATGTTTATGATGATACTGTTGATGATGCTACAATCAGAAAATTTTATTCAGTTTTAGGTAGAGCTCTCATACTTAAAGGACTGCCAGCTTAAGGGAGACCTCTTGGACTGAAAGAGCTAATGATCCGAGCAGGTAGAGAGGGAAGAAAGTTCAGATGAGGTATGAGAATGAAGCGATGAAGGGGGGAGAGGAGGTGGTCTTAGTAAACAATGGGAGGGCGGCGAGCACTACGCTACCCCGGGGAGACCGATGCCTAGCGATACCCACCCATTTTTATGAATCAATTATTGGGACGCCTGCTGGGCTAATGTTGGGGCGAGGCAGGAGGGGGGAGATGGCATGGATGTGAGGGTGGTAGGGGAGGGAGATGCTAAAGGGGAGGGAAGGGGAGGGGAGGAATGGAGTTGGCTAGGGAGGAGGAGAGGGTGAATAGAGGTGGTTCGGGGAGAGGGGAAGGTGGGATGGAACTGGGTTGGATAGACTGTGGGGTGAAGGATGGAGGGAGAGAGTTAGATATGAAGGAGGGGATGGGAGGGGAGGGGAGGGGAGATAAGGAAAGGAAAGAGAATGTAGGGGGTAATTGACTGGGGACAGTGGAATGGGGAGAAGAATGAAGGGGGAGGGGGGAAAGGGAGTGCATGGAGATGGGGGATGGAGAGAGGTTAACTGAGGAGGGGGGGGGGGGGGGAAGGAGAGAGTGAGATGGAGAGGAAGGGAGAGGAGATGGGAGTGGAGGGCAGCGAGGGAGGGAAGAGATTGCAGGTTGGGGACTGGAGGGGAGTTGGGAAGAGGGCGGTGGTGGCAGTGGAGGGATGTTGGTTGAGGAGGAGGGAAAGGGAAAGGAGGTTGGGGATTGGCGAGAAATTGTCTGAAAAAGATCTAGGTGAGTAGAGAAGGGAGTGGAGGTGGGGAATTGGAGGGTAATAGGGAATGATGATGGAAGTGGGGAACTGGAGGGAAATAGATAAGGAAGAAAGACAGGGAAAGGGATTCTGGGGGCAGGATGGGAGCTGACTGGGGAAAAAGGAAAAAGAAACGAGGTGGAGGATTGATAGGGGATATCTTCAAGGTAAAGAAATGTTAAGAAATGATGGGATTACGGAGTGTGTGTGGTCGTGCGTGAGTGTTGTAACTGAGGATTGTGTGGGAAGTGGGCGAAGGTGTGAGGAAAATGAGGGGTATCTTAGGAGTGAGGGTGAGTGTTGGAATGGGATGGAGTATACTGAGAGTGGGGAGGAAATTGTGGGGGGAAAAGGACTGTAAAGAGAGTGAGGAAGACTATGTTAGACCGATGAGGAGAGTGTGGGAATTGGGAAGGAGAGTGTGTGGGGGGTGAGGGGACTGTTAGGGATTGGGAAGATTATGAGGACTTGGGGGAAAATGTATAGGAAACGAGAGGGTAGCTTGTGAGTGACTGTAAGGGAGAGTGGGTAATGGTGAAAGCAGTGTGTGTGTGTGTGTGTGTGTGTGTGTGTGA
>JAGKTI010006066.1:14033-24803 GCA_018397915.1 Birgus latro | reverse complement strand
TGGTGTAGCGATACCGAAAGTGGAACAGTAAGGATGTCATCGTACTGGGAAGGTTAAATTATATCTTTTCTAACCCTCCTGCTATGAAACTTCTCCCGTAAACTAAGTAGATTATCTGGTGATTGCAAGAATTTTATGTATGTATATAATAGATAGATTGATTGATTGATTGGTTGGTTGATTGATTGATAGGTAAATGGATAGATAGATATACAGAGAGAGAGAGAGAGAAGAGAGTGTTATATCATACTGAAATGGTGTAAAAGAGACAGTTTCTAACCCATTCATTGACACGTCTCTCCTAAGTTGATTAAATCCATTTGGCGGTAGCAAGAATGAAACAAAAAAAGTTATCAGACGGAAAGTTTATGTGGAATAATGTTGTGTGAATATATGAGACACCTGGCAGTAAGAAGTGTAAAGGAGTGAGTGAACTGAAGCGAAACTAGTGGGAAAATGATGAAAGGAAAATGGAGAACGAGGTGGAATGATGGAGCAGAGCAGAACTTGAAGGGAGGCTTGTAGCGACGAGAGAAAGTATTGATGGGTCGCGAAAGAGAGGTTTGAAGGAGTTTTTATCGCTGCCCCGCCCTCCCAACTGAACTTTGAAAATGGACATCAGAAAGCAGATAGACAGTTCAATATAAGCGCACCACTTAACGGGGCATACTAGGACACAGCGTCTTCCATCACCTAACACTCCTCACAGTCCATCTTCATTTTGACATCAGCCTTTTGTACATTCTTCTTAACACCGCCTGACTATTTTGTTCAGCTTAGGGGAAAATATCAGTTAATGAAGGGGTTTGACAGAGTTCATTTCTAATCTCTATACAACCAGACGTCCCTCAAAGCTGAACATATCGTATGGGTAAGAAGAATAAAATATAAAGGACGTCGCCGTATTGAAGGGTTTATCACAAGTTTAACTGCTCATCCATAAAGCCTCACAGACGTATCATAAAAACACCCCCATTAATACCGTTACACCAGGTCTGTGTGTGATATCCGTAGCTTATCACATTAGAGATGGTGGGTATTTATGTCCATGTAGCGACGATTGAGGGCTGCAGGGGACCAGGCCTATGCTGGTGTATGGGATAGGACCCTTAGACCTCGGGAACGGGCTGCCTACAGTAGGATGCTTGAAATAGGTATGTTCTGGGACAAATAGGCATCTAAGAAAGAACTTATTTCTTTGCATTATGAGTTCCCCCACTGGCCTTCACAGTTGTCTTCCTGAATGTCTCTGATCACACACACACACACACACACACACACACACGTCTTCATTGCCTAATACAAGTATATTTTACAATTTACTACTTCATTCTTCATGGTATGTTTTGTTGATTTATTTCATTTCTCTTAATACAGTGTTACGCTGATCCAATAACGAGCTGTTTCCTCTGTCGCATTCAACCGCCCAATTACGGCTCAGCCATTCACATCATTCCTGCCTCTTTATTTTAGCTCCTGTCTCATTTACCTAATAGTTAGCATCATCCTGCATCTCCTGCATCATTCATTTTGCCTTAACGATATATCAGTTCAAACACCATCCTCCAAGTCACACCTCACTCATTCTACCTTCCTCTTTTCCCTTTACCTTGCCCATCTGTGTATTTATGTTCCTTTCTTTTTATTCTTTTCTCTCTTCAAATTCACCTTACCATATTACAGCACCGAAGTTTCCATTTTTCTTTATTTTCCCATTTCCACAACCATTCCTCTCATCGCCCCTCACTCCATCATTTATCCCTTTCCCATTCTTTCCTTCTAAGAACCATCACTGTTTTCAACCTCTTTATCTCGTACACTTCCGACTCCCCTATCTCCCCTCCCTTTTTCTATAGCCATCTTTCTCTCTGTACCACACCTCATCATTTACCCCTCTCTATTCGTCCTTCTCAGTAATAACGATTCCCCTATTCATTCCTCCCTTTTCCAAGTCTCCCTTCCTCTTGTCCGCCTGATCTACATCCATCCTTCTCTCCTTTCCTCCTGCTCGCCTTTCCTTCATCCATCCTTCTCTTTATCCAATTCCTTACTAACTCTCCCTTTTCGTTTGTCTTTCTTTCTCTTTACCATTCTTTTCATTATGCCTTATCTACTAACTCCTCCTTCATTCTCCCTCCTGCCATCCTTAAATATCCCTCTCTTTCACGCAGTTTCTAACACTTATTCGTCTACTAATGTCTTCCCCTCTCATAAACATTCCTCTCACCATCTCTCACTCTACCAGTGTCTTTTCTTTCTGTCTGCTTATTCCCTCCCTCTGTCTCATGCTCCTGTACCTATATCCCTCTCCCTTCCTTCGTCTCCCTTTCATAACAGTCCCTTTCTTCATCCCTCACTCTCCCAGTTCTCTCTTTTTTCCTCTTCCTCTGAGCTTCAATTATCCTTCTCTCCATCCCACACTCTAGCCATATTCTTCCCCTTCCCTTTGTCCCTCTCCGTTTCTCATAACCATCCCCTTCTCCATCCCTCACCCTGAAAGTCTCCATTCTTTCTGGCCCTCCTATTTCTCAACCATCTGTCTCTGTATCCAACATTCCTGCCTATATTCCACTCCCTTGGCCTCCCTTTCATAAGTATCCAGTTTCCCCATCTTACATGCCAGCAACTATGCCTTTCCATTTTTATTTTGTCACGGTGATACTTTTTTCCATCCCACACTCCAACTCCTCATTCGTTCTGTCCTCCTTTTCCTCCGTCATCTTTTCCTCTAGCAGATATTCCAACAACTGTGCTATCTCTCTTGTCTCCTCCTATAACAGCCATCTTTCCTCTCACCCTCCTTTCATTTCTTTTTTTCATCCCTCACAGTTATCCTTCACTCCATCCCACTCTCTTCATACACAATCCCCCTCTTTAGCAACCTTCCCTCTCGCTCTAACCATCCCACTCTCTCCCTTACAATCCCTCTCTTTATCAACTTCCCTTCCCTTTCCTCCACTTATCAGTACCTATGACCCTCCCCACCTCCACTCCTACCACTATCTCCACCTCTCCCAAACACCCCTACCTCTCCCCACAGCCATCCAACACCCTCTCCCTATTCACTTAGCCTTCCATTATCCCTCCTACCCTTACCTATTGTTCCCATCGCCTTTCCCTGGTCTTAGCCATCTTCCCTCTTCAGCTCAAACGTATATCTTCTTTTCCTCTTCTTTTAAGACGTTCCATCCACTCCATCTTCTTTTATCTATCCATCCTTCTCTGTCTTAACCTCCGACTTTCTTGTATATTCCACCTCTCCACCCCTTCCTCTCGTTTCCCCATCCCCTTCTCTTCCCTTTCTGTTTTGCTAAGCTGTTTCCACTCTTCATCCTTGTTTCATCATTCATCCCTTCCCTCCTCTCCTCTCACTGCTTGCCATTGTTCCCCTTTCTTTTTTCCTTAATGCCTATCACTTTTGTCCTTCCCTTCTCTCGTTTCTCCCTTTCAGTTCTCTATACTTTTCTCCTTTCCTTCTTCTCTTCCTTTCCTTCATATAATTTTTCCCCTCTCAGTATTCCTCTTCACTCAAATCCTATTACCTTCTTCCAAATCCTCCCTCCTCCTTTCACCTACTCTTTCCCTCATCCCATCCTGATACCCTCCCCTCATCCACTTTCCTTCTCCACCATTCCTTCTCCCCTCTCCCTTTCTTCCCTCTTCCTTTTGCTCCCATATCCTCCACACCTTCTCCTCTACTCCCGCTTTTCCAGCACCTCACTCTCTTCTCTCCTTTGTTCACTTTTTTTTCACCTCTCTCTCTCTCTCTCTCTCTCTCTCTCTCTCTCTCTCTCTCTCTCTCTCTCTCTCTCTCTCCCCCCTCTTCTCCCCTCACCTCTCCCCCCCCACACACAACAATACGGCCGTGCACCTAATTTGCATAAGCGGCTAATCAGAACCAAATAGCAGCTTTTAACTACCCCAGGCCAGACAATCATCACGGCACCCTAACTGTCCCCCCTCATTCACCTTCCCCTCCTTCCCCTCCATCTTCTTCCCCTCCCTCCCCTCCTCCTCCTCTCTCCTCTTACTTCATTCATCCCCTCCCATCCTTTCCTCTCTCCTCCCTTTCACTTTCCCTTCCCTCCTGTCCATCTTCATCCCCTCCCTCCTTTCCTCGTCTTCCTTTATTCCCCTCTTCCCTCCTGTTTCCTCTTTCCCCTCTATCACTTTCCCCTCCCCCTTTCCTTCCCCCCCTTCTCCTTCTTTCATTCACTATCTCTCCGCATTTTCTCATTCCCTTCTGTCACCTTCCCCTCTCTCCCTCTTCTTCCTCTCCCTCCTTCCTTCCCCTTCCTTCATTCGCCTACCCCTCCCCATTCCTCATTCCCATCCTCTTCCCCTACCTCATTCCTCTCCTCCCCTCCCCTCTTCTTCCATGATCCTCTAGTTTTTATTCACCTCCCTCTTACTTCCTTCATCTCCCTACCTCCCTTACATACCTCTCCCATTTACATCTTCCTTACCCTCCCTCTCCTTCCTCTTCCTTCCTTCACCATTATTCTCCTTTTTATGTCCCCTTTATCTCATTTCTTTGTCTTCCTCTCTTGTTCACCTTCCTCGTTCGCCTCTCACTTCCCCTCTTTAAAAATTTCCTCTCTGTTTTTATTTGTGGTCCCACTCCTTCATCCCTCCTTCCTCTTCCATACCTCCCCATCCCCATCCTCCTCCCTCTTCCTTCCGTTTCTCTTGTGATTCCTTTTCTCCACCCCATCTTTCGTCTTCTTACCTACTCTTCTTCCCCTTCTTCCCCGCGCCCCTTCCTTTCTTACGTTTATTCCCATCATTCTCTCTCCTTTTTCCCTCTACCTCTTCCTCTCTCCTTTTTCCCTCTTTTGCTACCTCTTCCTCTCTCCTTTTTTTTTTTTTTTAATTCTATTTCCTCTCTTCCTCTTCCTTCCCGTTTTTGTTCCCTCTTCCACCTCCCTTCTCTTGTATTTGCTTCATTGCCCCTGTCCTCACCCAGTGTTCTCTTCCATGTGGGTTCACTTTTCCCCTTTCTTTCCCTCTTGCTTATTCCGTCTCTCTTACCTCTCATTCTTTCTCCCTTCTACCCTCCTTTCTACTCCTCTTGTCCTCTTCGCTTTCCCTCTCTCTACTCTCTCTCACTCCTTCTCTTCCCTCCCATAGTCTGATTCACTCCCCCTCCTCCCCTCCTTTCTCACCCTTCCCCTCCTCGCTCACTCTTTTCCTCTTTCACGCTGTTCCCCTTCCACCCCCTCATCTCTCGTTATCTTACCCTCTTCTCCTCTCCCCACTCCTCTCCCTCACTCTGTCCTTCTTCTCACCTTTGGATGTACTCTTCCTTTCCCCCCTCCTCTTATTTACCCTCGCACCTACCCCTTTACTCCCCTCTCCCATCCTCTTTCCCATCCTCTTTCTTCCCCTCCCTCTCACTCTTCCTCTCCCTTTCCCTCCTTTTCCATCCCCTGCCCTCCCGCCCTCCTTCATTCTTCCCCTCCCCTCCAGTCCCCCTTCCTCTTCCCCTCCCCTCCAGTCCTCCTTCCTCTTCCCCTCCCCTCTGCTCATCTCCCCTCGCTCGTCCCCTCATTCACTCGTTTAGCCCCTCGTCTCGGGTCGTTAGGCTCGGAACGACAGAGGACTGAGGGGAAAGAAGCGAGTGTGGATTGTTAGGGTGGATGCCTGAAGTGGATAGTTTAGGTGGTGATGTGAGAGGGAGAGAGGTGGATGGCTGGCAGGTGCAGTAAAGGTGATGATGATGATGATGATGATAGTTTTAGAGAGATGGATGTGATGAGAGGTGCAGTAAAAATAATGATGATGATAATGATGATGATGATGATGATGGTGATGATGATGAATTTTTGAAGGAGAGGGGTGGATGATTGAAAGGTGCAGTACAGGTGATGATGGTGATGCTGACGATAGGAAGAGAGGTGGATGACTGGGAGGTGTAGTGAAGGTGATGATGATGATGATGATGATTACGGGAAGGGAAGTGGATGAAAGAGAGATGCGGGGGTGGTGTTTCGAAATGGAAGTTATTTAATTAGTAGTTTTCTTTCTTCTCGTTAGGAAATGATGGAGAAGATGTGAGAAACATGATAAGCTATTAGTGAGGAATCGTGAGGGGTTGGCATGTGTGTGTGTGTGTGTGCGTGTGTGTGTGTGAGAGAGAGAGAGAGAGAGAGAGTGAGTGAAGCAACGAGAGAAATTACTCATGACGGAAAAGGGATGCTTGTGAGAGAGGGCTTGAGAGTGAGAAACAGTTTAGAAATAAATCAAGATGTTTAAGGTGAGGAAATAGACGAGAGAAAATGATTGAAGTTAATAAAGGCTTCATTATCCTCTTTCTCCATCGCTGAATTATTTACTCCTTTTTCCTCCTAAATTTCTTCGTCTTCCATATCTTCCTTCTTTCTGACCTCTTTATATTCCTCATTTTTTTCCTTCAGCTCGTCTGCTTCCTCTTCTCTGCTTCTGTATCACCATCATCTTCCTCAGCACCTCATCTCTTCCCAACTTCCTTGTCTGTTCCTCCTCCCTCTTCCTCCATGTTTTCACCCTTCCCTTTCCTCCCTGTCACTTCTTCCCTTTCTTTCAACCATCCCTTCCCCAGCCTCACCCATTCTTTCTTTTCCTGCCATCTACCTCCTATCTTTCCTGCAGACTTTCCGTTTTGCTATATTGCCAATTCTCCTTCCGTTCTCCTGATCATCTTCCCCTCCCCCCCGTCTTCCTTGTGTCCTTCTCTCTTACTCTGTCATCCCTTCTCTTTCTCCTATGCGGTCCCTTTCCTCCTCTCTTCTTTACCTTACCCTAACTTTTCTCCCCCTTACCTGCTCTTTTCACTACCCTTTCTTTTTCCCAGCCAACTTCTCTTCCTCTTCTCTTTTACCTTTCCGTTCTACCTGCCACCCTTCCCTCTCTCCCAGTTATGTCCCTTCCATCCCTCAAATGCTTCCCTTTTCTTTCCCTTCATGATCTCTTTCCCTCCCTCTCTCCCCTCTATTCCTTCCAGCCAACTCTCTCTCTCTCTCTAACTTTTTTTCATCCAACCAACCCTCTTCCTCTTCCCTCTTCCTCCTCCCTGCCACCCCGTCCCTCATCTCGACATGTCTCTCTCCTCTCCCTCCATCCACCCCCACCCCTTTCCTTCTCCTCTTGTAATGTCCTCTCTCACTTTCCGTCCTCCTTGTCATGCCCCTTACTTTTCCCTGTCATCTCTCTCTCTCTCTCTCTCTCTCTCTCTCTCTCTCTCATCCACTTTCCCTCTTTCTCTTTCACTCCCTATTCCATTCCTCCCTTTCTCTCATCCACTCTCCCCACCTCTTTCTATGTGCCCCCCTCCCATTGTCGCCTCAGCCCTATCCTTCTCTCCCTATTTCTCCGAATCACTTCCCCCCTCTCTCTCTTTACATATCGCCCCCCTCCCCCAACCCTATCCTTCTTTCTCTATTTCTCCCATCCACTCCACCCCCCTCTCTCTCTTTATATGTCGCCCTCCCCCTCCCCCCTCCCTGTCAGGCCATTGTGAGGACTCAGGGAGCGACACTAACGACCCCCATCGCCGCCAGAGGGTGACTGACGCCGCACGGGTGAAAATGGCGACAACTTCACTTACAAAAACAAAAACCGATTGCAGAAGAGTACGCCATCTTGAAAAGCATTATGTAAACAGGGTACATATCGCTCCGGGAAAAATTAAAAGCAAGGGAAATGATAATAGCCTCCTAGTGTCATTGCATTTCTAGTTTTGCATCATAGCGTCGATAAATATGTTAAATTCTATTCTCTGTAATTTTGGCTAAGTTCTTTATATACATTTTTTTTCAGTTTTAGTATATATAGGTCCTTTGGCGATGACAGAAAATATATATTGTCTTAATAATTACTTGGTACTTGGGATAAATAGCTGTAGTAAATTATTTAGGAAGTTGAAAGACTGCAAATTTCTGTAATCTGAATAAAAAATAGTTAAGGATAGGCCGATAATAAATTTTAATATGGAATTTGAAGGAAAATAATTAATAGATTTAATAATGAAATTATATTGGAAAAATTAAGAGGATAATAAGTTTTATGTGTGAAAGTTAAAAAGAATAATAGTGAATATATTAACTATGAAACTTCAAGGAAAATTTATGAATAGAACTAGGCGTTAAATTGGAGGACGAAAATATATATGGCTTTGGAATTTAAGGAATGGAGAGAAATGGGTCTGAGGAACGAAAGGAAAACAATGTATATAGATAAGTAGGGTGTGTTAAGGGCAATAATAGAACCAGGGAATAGATCAATAGTCATTTTACCTTAACCTGGCCCAGATTTTCGTTGTTCTGCAGCTTATTTCGCGTAGCCCATTGGCAAAAAGAGACTACTGTGGCTCTACATCCATTCCATAGCACTTTTTCGTGACTTGCGCCATATTCTAGAGTTACTCTCTTCCTACAGCTCAGTACTGACGATGGAGCAAAAAGAGTATAGTTGTACAAAGGTGAAAGAAAAGAATAAAACGTAATTTTAAGACATGGAAATTGAAGAAAAAGAACAATATAGTGAGGAAAGAAAAACGTATAGATTTTGGAAACTGAAAGAAAAAATAATCAGTAAGTTCAGGTTCGGAAGATGAAGAAAAATTGTACATAGTCAAAAGCTTGTAAAAAAAAAAAAAATCAAAATTAAAAACTGTAAGTGTGGAAATTGAGGGAAAAATAATATTAAACTTGAAAGTTGAAAGAAAAGTAATTAATAGTGAGATATGGAGCCATGGGAACAATAAAAGTTATAAACAGTATATGTAATTTGATAGACGTTATAATTAGCTTTAAGTGAGCAAATTGAAGGAGAATAATTGTTAATGACTTGAGATGAAGTTGAAAGATAAGCAATGAATAAATCTAGGCTTGAAAGTTGAATGAAGAAAATAATAGCAAAGAAAAAAAAAGTTAATATATACTGTATATATAGACATGAAAGTTGAATGAAAAGAAAGGTTTGGAGCAAGATTTAGATATGGAAATGGAAGGAGAAATAAATAGAGATACTTAGAAACTGAATGCCAAAAATATAAAATTGGTCTGGAGGTCGAATGAAGAGAAAAATTAAGACAGTTGATAGTTGATGGAAGATAATGTAAATAAAAATAAATAAAGTTATAGATATTAAAGGGAAAAAATAAAGATTAGATGTAGGTATAAAGGAAGAAAAAGAGAGGCGGGACAAATGAAGCGTACTCAGGAAATGGATCAGGAAACGGGACACATTCTTTTAGGAAAACATTTAGGTGTCTTCCAGCGCCAGGTACGGTCGCCTCTACTGCCTCCCTCTTAGGTAACGTGAGCTGAGAGAGAGAGAGAGAGAGAGATGAGGAGAAGAAAGAGAAAGAAGGGGGGGGAATGTGAGGGATGGAAAAGGAGTAGGATGTGATATGAGAGTGAGAGGGGGGGGGAGAAATGTGCGGGGAGGAAAAGGAAAAAGAGGTGATATGATGAGAGAGAGAGAAGAGGAAGGGAAGGAAGAAAGTGGTGTGAATGATATGAGAAATAGTGGAAGATGAGGGGGAAAAATGTGGTAAAGGAGAGGTAGGAGGAGGAGAAAAGAGAGAATGAATACCTGGATATAGTGAGAGAATATGAAGAAAGTGTTACGGAAGGAAAGAAGAAAAAAAATAAAGGAATGAGTAAGAGGAAGAGGAGGATGAAAGACTAAGGCAATATGGATAATGTATGAGGTGGGGAAAAGGAAAAGAGGCTAGGTGAGTAAGAGTGGAATGAAGGCGGAAAAGTAGGTACAGGGAGAAAAGGACGAGGAGAATGAGCAAAGTAAAGGTGAATAGAGAAGGAGAAAGGAGTCAGAAGGGAAGGATTAGAGAATGGTGTAAAGAGACGTCTAAGAGAAGGAGGAGGAGGAGGAGGAGGAGGAGGAGGAGGATGACGAGGAGGAGGAGGTTAAAGGGAATGGAGGAAACAGGACAGTTAGGGGGAAAGTGAAAAGGAAAGAAAGTATAGAAGTGTGAGGGGAAGCTGTGATGTGGAGAAAGAATGGAGGAGGATGAGAGGATGGTAGGATGGAAGTATGTTAGGAAGAGGAAGGTAAAATAATCAAGCAAAGAAGAGAATGAAAAGAGATAAGGAAAGGATATGGGAAAAAAAAAAACTGAGAAGAAGTGGAGCAGCTGTAATGAGAAAAATGGAGAGGGGGAGATGGAAAAATTGAAAAGCACAGAAGATGTGATGAAGAGGTGGAGAAGATGTGATGAAGAGGTGAAGATGTGATGAGCAGAATGGAGCGAGAGAGGGGGACACAAAGAAAATAGGGAAAATCATCTAGTACCAAACTTAACACAAGATTTTAGTGTTTCCATATAAGCTAAGGACTTAATCGGATTTCTAACCCCATAACTGCTAAAACGTCTTGCAAGGAAATTAAATCGTCTGGTGTGATCTTGAATATAATGCGTCATAAATGATAAGGTGATATGAAAGACGAGAAGGAAATTTAAGCTGAAGAATAAAAAGAAAGTAACTTAGAAAGAAAGGCGAATGGAAGCACTTTATAACTGAGAGAGAGAGTGAGAGCATGGATGAGGAAAGGGGTAGAGAAGGTGGAGAGAGGTAAGTAAAATAGGGAGGATAGAGGGAGGGAGGGAGGGAGAGATGGAGAATTAAGGAGAGGGTGAGGTTGCTGTTATCACCCAATTTACGATCAATAATGACATTGTCGCCTCGTTACTACCACACTATTACCCCTCCCCTTGTTGCTTCTCTCTCTCTCTCTCTCTCTCTCTCTCTCTCTCTCTCTCTCTCT
>JAGKTI010006065.1:30413-42157 GCA_018397915.1 Birgus latro | reverse complement strand
TCTCTCACTAGGGCCGCTCCAACATCCACTGCCCGACCTTGTATCTCTTTTATAACCCCATCCATATACAGATTGAACAACCATGGAGACATGACACAACCTTGTTTCAATCCAACCTTCAAATGGAAAGATTCACTCAGTTTGCCATCCACACTCACTGCAGCCTTAGCACCCTCATACATACTCTTCACTGCCTTCAGCAACTTCCCATCCACTCCATGTATTCTTAATACCTTCCACAAACCTTGTCTATCCACCCTGTCATATGCTTTCTCCAGATCCATAAAGGCTGCATACAACTTCTTGCCCTTCTCTAGAAACTTTTCCACTAAGGATCTAAGAATGAATATCTGGTCTACACAACCTCTTCCCTTCCTAAAACCTCCTTGTTCTTCTCCAACTAATTCCTCAGTAATTTCCCTAACTCTGTCAATAAGTATCCTACCATATACTTTTCCTATTACACTGAGAAGGCAAATGCCCCTATGATTACCACACACTGCTTTTTCCCCTTTTCCTTTGTACAGAGGAATAATTATACCTGACTTCCAATCCTCTGGGACTCTACCCTCCTCCCAAGCCAATCTGCACACCTTCCACATCCATTTTATTACTATCTCTCCCCCATGCTTCAGCATTTCATCACACACTCCATCAATTCCTGGGGCTTTCCCCATTTTAACTTTCATCATTGCTTCCACCACTTCCATCCTGGTGATTTCTTCCTCTCTTCTTACAACCCTCCTTCTCCCTGCCATTCCCCAGCCACTTATACTTGCATTACTTTCATTCTCTATGTTCAACAGTTCATTGAAGTGTTCTCTCCATCTGTTTACTTTTTCTCCCTTCTCCACTAGTAATCTACCATTTTTATCTTTCACACCCCCACTGACTTCGTTGGCACCCTGTCTAGCTCTCTTTACCTCCTTCCAGAACATTTTCTTACATTCCCTCCACTTTACACTCAAATTCCTTCCAAATTCCTCATCCACTCTCTTCTTACTAATCTTTTCACCTCTCTCCTCCTCACTACATATAACTCTCTCGTCTGTCTCTCAGCTTCTTCGTCGCCCTTGTTCCTCATCCACTCATTATATGCTTTCTTCTTTTGTGCCACAGCCTCTCTCACCTCTTCAGTCCACCATGCTGTTCCCTGAACCCCATTTCATCTTCTCTTCACCCCACACACCGCCTCACATGCTGCACAGATTTCTTTTGTGAATACCTTGCACACACCTTCCACGTCCCCCATCTGCTCCAATCTATATTTACCCAATCGCTCCTCCACTTCCCTTTTATATTCAGCCTTTATTCCATCCTCTTGTAACTTTTCTACCCTCCTTATAACAAATACTTCCTCCTGTCCTTCCCTTCTTCTCTTCCTCCATCTTGTTTGGACTCTGATTCTTGCCACCACCAAGTGGTGATCAGAAAGTCCACTCCCCCAGCCTCTATATACTCTTGCATCCATTACACATCTTCTCATCCTTTCATGACGTCGAGAGAAAGAGTGGGAAAAAGTGCTTACCTTGGGGTGATGTCGACCAATTTACCTTTATTCCATATATTTAATTGTTTCAATTTTGCAAATTTTGATTTTGCGAGGGTTTTTGTCGACCATTTTCTCACAAAATTGGAGGAAGCACTGTATGTATGACACCCTAAAAGATAAGGGCGTGTCCTCAATGGATAACAACTGAGCACTGCAATGATGTTCTACAGTGTCCAACCCACCTGTGTTTCGCATGCCTCCCCGGGACGCCAGTGTAGGGGACAGGACAAGCTATGCCCGTGCCACCAATAAGAGTTATGACGTATTGGCCAACCAGGATCAGGAGGACAGTCCTGAGCAGGTCAAAGACATACTGAGGGTCTCCACTAATCCAATGTCTCAGGCTGAAATCCTAATCCACACCGATGGTCCTATTAGGAGAAAAGTGCTGCTCCCCCAACAACTATCTTGCCAGCGGCACCAGACCCATTCATCAGTTTCCGAGGAGCAACAGCCAGATCCAGGAATGCACGTCCCCACCCCAGCCAATGATCCCTGGCCTCCTGCCTCTTCTGCCAAACCCTAGACATCTGCCAACCAAGCCACCAGTTCCCACCCTGCTTCCAGTCAGCGCAGCCACCAAAACACTGCCCAACTGAGCATTAGCGATGCAGGATGTACCAGTGGAACCTTCTTCATCTTGCTCAGCGAAGCTTTGGATTTGTACAAAAAGGGATGGTCATTCATAGATATATGTTCATACCATTGACCCAGGCTACTCACCCTTCTTCTAACTTCAACATGCCAGGCATAACAAGCCTGACTTTCATGCTTTGGAATGCAAGGACACTGGTGTACGGGACCCAGGCTTTTAAATCACTGATGGCCAATAGAGGACCCTGTGTGGTGGGAGTCTGTGAGACTTGGATGCAACCCTACCTATGATTCCACCTGGAAGCTACTCTGTATTTCGATCTGACCACCCTCTGGGGAGAGTTGGAGGCCTGTGAACAGCTGTGGGGGAGGAGTAACAGAATGTGCAGTTAACACTCGTCCCTTTCCCTGGTGGTGTAATGGAAGTTAGGTATCAGGGTGGCCATGTGTTCAGGCTTGGCTTTGGTTCTCCTCCGCTATAACCCACATGGGTATGTCACCCAGGGTCACCTGGGAGGAGTTTCTACACTATAGTAAAACCTCGATATAACGGACTTCAGTAGACCGGAATTCACTTTTATCAGACTCAAGGAACTACCGGACTAAACTCCTATATATCGGAAAAAGTCTGATATAGCCAGAAAGCAGTCCGGACTGCCTGACAACTTCAGCTATGTTCACCACAATAAGACAAGTAAAAGACATGTTTTTCAGTGCACAGTACAGTATTATTATACCATTTGATTAATGAAGTGAAGGTATAACACAGTACAGTACTGCAATGGTGGTGAAAACCACTGATGCAATCCGGACTAATGTCTGATATATTGGAAAAAGTCCGGATTAGCAGGGGTAAGTCCAGATGTCGCTTTTATCGGAAAATCGCATATTTCGGACTGGCCTGAGCCCCAATTAGTCCGTTATAGTGAGGTCTTACTGTACTTACATCAACTACCGGCACTGTCGTTCATGATGGGTGACTTCAACGTCCATCACAGCTACTGCGACCCCACCCAAGATGCCACCAGATCTTCGCTCTTTCAAGCTCTTCTGGACTCCCCACGCATTGGACCCCTTTCCCCTCCAGGTCTCGGCACACGTTTCAACCCCTTCACTAAAAGGGCTTCAGCTCTAGACCTTTGCCTTAGAGACGCCACCTTTCAGCACTGTGTGACATAGAAGGGCCCACACATGGGCAGCAATTACCTACCACTGTTCTGCAGCTTCCCTCAGTTGTCACCAAAGCTATCCAGTCCAAGTCGGCCCTGCTGGAAGTTGCAGGGTGACAAATGGACTGCTTATGTGACCAAGGTATCTGGACGATCCCTGGGTAGTTGGGAATCTCCAGGTTTGACTGTCCAGGAATTTTCTCATCTGTTAGTGGAGGCAGGCTGTTATTGGAGGCAGGGGGCTGGGTCTTTCAGTGTTCATCTTGTCACTGCTTCAGCAAGTGAGGGTCCCATGGTGGATGGAGGCATGTGCTGCAGCAGTCAAAGCCTGTCATCAAGCCTGGAGGTGACACCCATGCAAGACTCTGGGGGAATGGTATCACTGCCTGGAGCTGCATGCACCTGGACCATCTTATCAGAGAAGAGTAAGGCCTGGAACTCCTTCTGCGTAAGCCTCTCTCTCTCTTCAGTTCCTCCAACCAGATCTGACAGTCCATGAAGGTGATGGCTCACTGCCCAAACACACACTCTACCCCCTCTGTTGTGATAGTATCAGCCTACTGGATGAATTGTCAAGAACAGTTTTGGCATCATTTTATTGAACTTGGTTTAGCTTTCCACCTGCCTTGCCCTCATCATCCACCTATGAGGAGGAAATTCAGTGGAGTACCACAACAACCTTTGATCTAGGTTGCCCATTCCATACCTTTGAGCTGGCCAGAGTGCTAGCCACCCTACCTTCTGGTTGAACTGTGGGCCCAGCATTGTGGCCAATGAATTCAACTACTGGACAGCCTCCTGGACATCTTCAACCACAGTTGGTGTCAGGATGTGTTCCCAAGGGACTGGAAAGAATCCAAGCTGCTGCTATCCCCAAACCAGGATGAGACCCTACTACCCCACTGTCCTACAGGCACATAGTTCTCCTATCCCATGATGGGAAGCTGCTGGAGAAGATGGTGTCGTCATCTCTCATGGTGACTGGAATCCCAGTTACTTCTCTTAGAAGAACAGTGTGGATTTCACCCTCACCAGGACACCATGGACATTATGTGCCAAATGGAGCACCTGCTTCATGACACTTAATGCAGAGGGTTATTTATGCTCACCAGCTTTATAAACTTCTATCTATCTATCTATTGCCAGATGCTTTAATCCTGTAAGGGGAGTCCACAAACAAATTGTCTCCATGCCACTGTGTGCCCTGCCATTTCACTGCCCTCCTCCCAGCTCACACCCCCCTCTCTCATATACCTCTCCACACCATCTCTCCATCTCATCCTTGGTCTCCCCCTCCCTATCCTTCCCTCCACCTCACTCACATACACTTTCCTTGTCAGTCTCTCACTCTCCATCTTCTCCACATGCCCAAACCACCTCAATGTGTTCTTCCTAACTCTTCCTATCACATCCACATCCACACCACAGCGCTCCTTCAATCCCTTATTTGTCAGTCTGTCTCTCCATGTGACTCCACATGTTCCTCTCAAATAACTCATTTCCATTGCTCTCACTCTTGACTTCTGTCCCTCTAACAGGGTCCAAGCTTCACTTCCATATGTTAGAGTTGGTATCACAATACTGTCATGTAGCAGCTTTTTCACTTCCATAGTCACTTCCTTGTTCCTTATCACTGCTTTCAAGGAACCAGCAACCTTTCTTCCCTGCTGCACCCTTTCAAGCACTTCACCCTCTAAACTTCCATCCTTACTCATCACACTACCTAAGTACTTATACGAACTCACACTCTCCATATCCTCCCCATGCAATCTCACCGTACATTCACTGACTTAATTTCTCTCGAAGACCATCGCTTTACTTTTCCCTACATTCACCATCAGATTCCGTTTCTTACACACAGTCCCAAACTCATCTACCAAGTCTTGCAGCTCCCCTTCGTCTTCACTTAACAACACAGTATCATCTGCAAACAACAGTACAGGAAGTTTCCAAACACTGCCCCCTCTCATCAGGGCCACTACAACATCCACTACCCTACCTTGTATCTCTTTTATAACCCCATCCATATACAAAATGAACAACCACGAAGACATGACACATCCTTGTTTCAATCCAACCTTCAACTGGAAAAATTTACTCAGCTCACCATCCACACACACTGCAGCCTTAACACCCTTATACATACTCTTCATGGTCTTCAACAACTTCCCATCTACTTCATATATTCTTTATACTTTGCACAATCCTTGTCTATCCACCCTGTCATAAGCTTTCTCCAAATCCATGAAGGCTGCATACAACTTCTTTCCCTTCTCTAGAAACTTTTCCACTAAAGATCTAAGAATGAATATCTGATCTACACAACCTCCTCCCTTCCGAAAACCTCCCTGTTCTTCTCCAACTAATTCCTCTGTTATTTCCCTAACTCTGTCAATAAGTATCCTACCATATACTTTTCCTATTACACTAAGAAGGCAAATGCCCCTATGATTACCACACACTTCATTTTCCCCTTTTCCTTGGTACAGCCCCCTCGTGCAAGGCCTGGGGGGGCTGGGTTTACAATGGAAGAGTTGAGAGGTAGGATGGGACTGGAGTGTATTGATGCTGTGATGAGGAGAGGTAGGCTGCGGTGGTTTGGGCATGTAGAGAGGATGAGGGATGATAACTGGGTACAGAGGGTGAGAGGTGTTAATATTGGGGGAGGGGTTGGGAGGGGTAGACCGAGAAAGACATGGGATGAGGTCATTAGGGTGACTTAAGGGTTAAGGTACTGAACAGGGAGGCTGCCAGGGATCGAGCAGTGTGGAGAGCCGCCATTAGGTGACCACGGCCGACACATGCAAGCATGTTGGAGCCTTCAAAAACGAAAACGAAACTTCCAATCCTCCGGAACTCTACTTTCCGTTCTTCCCAGGCCAATCTGCACATCTTCCACATCCATTCTATTACTATCTCTCCCCACTTCAGCATTTCATTACACACTCCATCAATTCCTGTGGTTTTCCCCATTTTAACTTTTTTCATTGCTTCCACAACTTCCATCCTACTGATTTCTTCCTCTCTTCCCACATCCCTCCTTCTCCCAGTCACTCCCCAGCCACTTATACTTGCATTACTTTCATTCTCTATGTTCAACAATTCATTAAAGTGTTCTCTCAATCTGTTCACTTTTTCTTCCTTCTTTACTAGTAATCCACCATTCTTATCTTTCACTCCCCCACTAACTTCTTTGGCACCTTGTCTAACTCTCTTTACCTCTCTCCAGAACATTTTCTTACATTCCCTCCACTTTGCACTCAAATTCCTTCCAAATTCCTCATCCACTCTCTTCTTACTAATTTTTTCACCTCTCTCCTCCTCACTACATATAACTCTCTCATCCGTCTCTCAACTTCTTCGACGCCCCTGCTCCTCATCCACTCACTATATGCTTTCTTCTTTTGTGCCACAGCCTCTCTCACCTCTTCAGTCCACCAAGCTATTCCCTGAACCCCCTTTCGTCTTCTCTTCACCCCACATACCACCTCACATGCTGCACAGATTTCTTCTGTGAATACCTTGCACACACCTTCCACATCCCCCATCTGCTTCAATCTATATTTACCCAATTGCCCCTCCACTTCCCTTTTATATTCTGCCTTTATTCCATCCTCTTGTGACTTTTCTACCCTCCTTGTAAGAACTACTTTCTCCTGTCCTTCCTTTCTTCTCTTCTCCATTTTGTTTGGACTTTAATTCTGGTCACCACCAAGTTATGGTCCGAAAGTCCACTCCCCCAGCCTCTATATACTCTTGCATCCATTACACACCTTCTCATCCTTTCATCCACACACACATAATCAATCATTGCCTTCCGTTCATTCAGTTCACCATCCACCCTTCTCAACACTCGCCACGTATACCTAAAGATCATCTTGTGCCTGAAGAGGGTATTAGCTATCACCAACCCCCTCCCAGGACAAATGTCCACTGAAGCACTGCCATTCTCATCCATCTCTGCAGGCACACCCCACTCACCAAACACTCCATCCACTTTCACATTCCCTACTTTTCCATTCATATCTCCAATCAAAAACACTCTCTCATTCCTTCCAAACTTTTCCAAGCATGCTTCCACATTTGTCCAAAACTCTTCTTTCACTCTGCTTGCATGATCCTGCGTGAAGGGGGCATTTGACTTGGCCCCTAACCCTGGTATTCTCCTGAGGCTCTCATGACTGGGGGTCACTGGCTCCTCTCTAGTATGGTTCTGTGACTTCCTATCGAAATGCAGCTTTAGGGTGTCGATCAGTGGGGCCCTCTACAGTCCACGCTGGATTGGCCAAGGGGTATCTCAAGGATCAACACTCAACCCCCTCATCTTCAGTCATGATGTCATAATTCCCTTGCTCTTCTGAAACACCCGATTTATTCTGATGGTGTCACTATTGTCAGCTGTGTGGCCACCCTTGCTGAGGCAGGTCCAGTGATGTCTTCAGTTAGCAGTGTCCAGTTTCAAGGAATGGAGCCACAGGTGGGATTTAGAGGTACGATAATTGTCCCCAAAAGTGCAATGATGATATTTATGCCGTGCTGCCTGCCTTCACAACCAGTTGTCAAGATTAGATTGATGGTGGTGCCAGTGGTCAGGGAACACACCTGGAGCTGACACGTAGAATATATACTTGTGGAATTCTAGTATCAAGCAGTTGGATGTTAAGAAGAGCCTGGCAGGGTCGCACTGGGGTGCCAGTTGTGACCTGTTCTTGGTCCATTACAGAACCACCACACTAGCCAAGCTGAACAACGGATCTGCACTCTATGGCTCAGCTTCCAACATCCAACTCCAAAAGCTAGATCCTATTTGAAATATGGCCCTGAGGATAGCACTTGGGGCATTTTGTTCTTCCCCTGCTTTGTCTCTGATGGGCGAAAGTGGTGTCCCTCTCTCCTCCTCACCTGGATGAAATTTACCTGCAGACACTTCTTAGCCATCCAACAGTTTCCCTGTCACCACCCACTACCAGCTTTCCATGCTGCTGCAGTGCCTGACCCTTCAAACCTGACTTGGCCCATCAAGCCCAGATGGCCCTTGTTAGTCCAAGCCCTCGAAGCATACTAGTCACTATCACTCCAGCCTCCTCCTCATCAACCTCTGGCATCAGTGCCTCCTCTCCCTCCTTGGTGGGACCTCTCAACCATGGTCTAATTTCAACTCAGCAAGTCCTTCAAGTTTCAGAATGGATATCTTGCCCCCCCCCCCTCCACAAGTCTTCCAGGAGCTGGCATCCACCACCTATGCTGGACACCTGGAAATCTACACGGACAGCTTCCATTTCCCGCCCCTGCAGCATCGGCAGCAGCAGTGTAGCCTATATAGCAGACTCTTCCATTTGTCAAACCTGGCAGTTGGATCCACCAGGAGAAGTTTGTTCTTCTTAAGGCCTTCGATTTCCTCAACACCCACCTCCAACCTCAGAAGGCAGTATTCTACACCAACTGCTTGGCAGCTCTTTATTTCATTGTCTCCACATGACCTCAGTCAACAAGACATCTGATTCATGGTATTCACGCCTTACTTTGGAGCTTTCTCAGCAGGGGCCTGGAGGTCTACCTTCAGTGGGTCCCCTCCAAAGTCGGCATAAGGGGCAGCGAGATCGCAGATACTGCTGCGTGGATGGTCTTGTCTTTATAACCAGAGCCTCTGCCTCTCACAAATGCTACGCATCATCATCTGGCAGTAGCCTGCAGTGCAGGCTGGGATGCTGATCTGGAGGTTCACCTTCCCGCCATAATGTACGGACTCGTCAAATCATCCTTGGGCCTGAGCAACTTCCTGTGTCCTGGATGTTCATATTGTGCACTAAGGACGTAGGCCTGGTTTCTCATCTCCACTGACTCAGACTAGACCCAGACCCTTATTGCCAGTGGTGCAGAAACCAAGAGTAGACCACAGCCCACTTCATACTGCACTGCCCTGGCTTCTACTCCATCTGCATCAATTTGATGGATCATCTAGCTGTCCTAGGAATCACGGACTTCTCTCTCCCAATACTCCCTGGTGGAGTGGGCCTGAGCCATCAGCAATGACATCCAGTTTTACACCACATGTGTCTTCCTCAGGATATCTGGACTCCTCCACCATTTCTAGCTCAAGAATTCTCTTCATGAGCCTCTGGGTGGGCTCCAGGACTCCAGCTGGTGACAGCCCTACAGTCAACACCAAGATACAGATAGACAGAATTAAATACCTTTAAAAAATACTGTAAACACCATGACACAGCTCTGCAATGAAGAATATGTCCTGTGAAATAGGTATGTTTCTGTTTTATCCAATGCTGATTATGTAACTGCAAAGCAACACATATGCCAATGCAGGTTAAGCCATGTGTGAAGCTATGCAACAAGATCAGGATACCAAGTGATGAGTTACTCCCAATTACCTTGAAAACTGTTCCCCTAATCTATCTCCCCAATGTTACTGTAGCTATCCAAACCCCAACTCCTCAAACCTAACTTCACCAACTTAACAATTCAAACCTACTAACCTAATTACTTGAATTTAGCTTAACCATCCAAGCAACTGCAACACAACCTAACCAAACCACGGAAGAAATAAGGTATGATCTACTCACTAGACGAAAATTTGAAAAATAACTTGCAAGAGCCTGTTATTCTGACCAAGAACGTACAGACTTCTGCCTGAGGTACTTTTGCCGTTTTTGTACATTAACTGAACGAAGACCTGCTCAACTGGTATAAAATGACTTACATTGTTACCATTTTTGCTGGTTGAAGTCTGAGGAGAATTAAAGGTGTGAAATGATTGTGATCTGGCCAGGGCGGCTGACATGAGGGCCTCGTCTGCCATCACGCCTGTCTCATTGCATGTCTCTCCCTCATACGACTCCAGGGTTTCACTCCGCTGTCCACGGGACTTGTCGTCTCCTCTGCTGTCTTAGTTACCCTCTTCCCTTTCCCTCCTACCCCCTCATCCTCAGTCTGCCCTTCCTTCTCCCTCCCACCCACAACTCCATAATCTGCGCAGACAACAATAACAACCTTAGAACCCTATGAGGCAGAGTATTTTCTTTCATATTCAGTATACAATCAAACGATATTTTTAACCATAATCTGCCATTATATACGTAATATAATAATTCTATTTCAGTTTTCTATTTTAAGCGAGAAAATATCAGAGAAGATTATATGTACCTTACTTTACAAGATTATACGACGTTCAAAGTACGTCATCGACTGGAACGTAAACAAAACCATATATTAAGTTGAAACAACATACAGGCCTACCTCCTTGAACATGAGTAAAACACTATCACCTGTAAGTACAGTGTAGCAATATCAACGGAACATTAGGAAGGATAACTGGAGTTGGTAAGTGCTAGGCAGCCTATACAATGTTACGGAATAATTCAGGGTTACCAAAACGCGGAAATATCGTCTGCTATGCGGATAAAACAGTCCACGGAGCTGCACACTAAGTTTGGGTGAGGATGCGGTAACTACACCTTCACAAATGCGGATAAAACCATCCGCATCCCTTAATATACGCAATTTTAAGTCGAATGTATAATAAATAACCTTATATCCCTTAATCTTAGTAGTATTATTACCCAGTGCATTTTGCATATGGGTAATCACTGCATAAATATGCCACAAAATAAATAATGCAGTCATATCCTTCCGATAGGTTTTGCAGCTGTTACTGCTGCACGGGGTTGCGTTGCCTTTGAGCCGTCCCACTGCATAATTGCGTCTGTTCAGCATCACAGCAGAGAATAACTCTTTCCTAGGGGCTTTGTTATTCATTTTAGGTTCTTACTGGCAGAGGTCTGTTCAGCATCACAGCAGAGAATAACTCTTTCCTAGGGGCTTTGTTATTCATTTTAGGTTCTTATTGGCAGAGGTTTGGCAGTTTATGGGTATATCGTTTCTTATCATGTTGAGTACATAAGAAACACTAATATATTTTTGTACCCATCTATTAGTGGTAGGTGGTGGCGACCATCATCCACTCACTTAATGTAGTGCTGCCTACTTCTTCCTTAGACTTTATCATTCTTTTTCTGTGCTTGCACTCCTCTTCCTATTTCTCCCATCTTTCCTGTCACTTCTTACTGCTTTTCTTCCATTTACAGGTGGCTTTACATTGAGTGACAAGCCAAATGGTTTCCTGTAAGCCAAGAAACCATTTACAATGCTGGGTGGTAACCATATAACCAAACCACACGTGCTCCGTACGTGTCAACAAGAGGGTTGGTGGAGGGTTAGTGCCCCTCCCCGTAAAATAAAGAACTCAGTCAAATGGCCACCCCTTATGGGATTATGGTGTCTGGCAATAGATAAATAGATAGACCCATCCATTCTGTATAATATTTTACATTAATTATTGGTATGTTGTACTGTACAGTATTTAGTGGGATATAATTATGTTGCATGGGAGTATTGTCCACACACACACACACACA
>JAGKTI010006065.1:0-16631 GCA_018397915.1 Birgus latro | reverse complement strand
TGTGTGTGTGTGTGTGTGTGTGTGTGTGTGTGTGTGTGTGGTAGGAGAGTGTTGTTTATGGTGATTGAAGAATGTTTATCTTGTGTGTACGATGTGTGTTGGGTGCTGCAGCACAGGGGGAAGGTTGGGGTGTGGGTGGAGGGGAAGGGGTAGGAGAAGGTTGTTATGGAGCTAAGGGTTGGGGTGAGTTGTTTTGGGGTGGAATGGGGGGGTGGGTTGAGGGGTTGGATGGTGTGAGAAGGATCAGTGGATTAGGCTGAGTAGGTGTGGAGGAAGTAGGAGTAGGGTTGGTGGGGGGGGTTAGTGGGGGGGGGGGAAGGGGGATTAGGGATCAGGTCCAGGTATTTGTGTAATATATTCTGGATGCAAGTGTTGTGCAGGTGTAATGGGTCCAATTCTTGCAGGAATTGCACTGAACTGAACCCTCTGTTTGTTGGCTCAAAGTGATAGGTTTTGAGCATGCTGGACATGTGTATTTGTTGGTAGGTCCTGGATTGCTCACAGTGTCACTGGCAAGAAGAAGTCTTCGAGAAATGACAGCTGGGGAGTTATTTCTTGGTGTAGAGAAAATGCTGTTGTCCTGTTGAAAGATGCGGTACTGTACTTGCCCGGCCAACCGAAGCCAGTCCCAGGTTCTCAGGCCCCGTGAGGGGCGGGCGGCGTTTGTGGTGGTTTGGCCTCCATGCTGTCCTCCTCCTCCTCTGCTTCAACAACCTCTGGGGGGTAGACCCATGGCAAAGACGCCACTGCTCCAGGTCCGCAAGCACACAGTTATATACTGTATTCTGTTTCATTTTGAACATTTTTTCAAGGAATGTAACATTTTATAATATATGTTGAGCTACCTTCCTCCTGATCAAAGGTGAAAGCATTGTAAACTCTACGTGTGGCATATCATATCCTATCACCTGTAGGATGACTGAGTTCGGGTTATTTACTATAACACTGGAGTGTTGGTCAGTAAATCTGGTTTACAAGCTATTGGCATTCCAGGTCAGAAAGTTATAAGTGAAGCTAGCAGTTGGAAGGCAATTTCTCCTTCAAATTCCACAGTAAAGTTATAACTTATGCCAGCTTACAGTGTAGTCATAAAATCTACCTTCAACAGTCTTGGCAACCCAAGTTTGGAAAGTTATCAGAGTCTTCCTCTTTGCTCTACTGTGCACAAGTCTTGTCCTAGTTCATGTGTCCATCTACAGGCTCTTCTCTGGAGTGGAACCCCTAGCAGTTTTGCACATAACTGCAAAAGTTTCTCTTTTTAAGTCAGACTTGGTAATCTAGTCCTCCAGTTGCTGCAACTACATCTTAACATGCTGGAAACTCAGGGAAAGGTCCTTAACCGTCAGATGAAGATCCTTAAAGACATCCTGTATATGGTATTGCTTGTGAGCTGACTGGAATTGCAACCTGAAGACTGGCTTGCCAGGGATTCAGCAGGTCATACTAGTGGCTGACTGCACAGGTGCAGCAGTAGACTCGGTACTTTCCCCAGCTGTGGGAAGTCTGAAGCCTTTAAACAGACCTCTCAAACATTTGTTGTTGGTGGCAGTGGTGGTTGTGCTACTGGGGCCTGGTCTGCAGTGTGTTGTGGTGCCAGGATCAACTGCGGTTGGGGGGGGGGGAGACATGGATGAGTGGGCCTCAAGTTCCCTTCCATAGCTGCAACACTTAGATGAGAAGTTTTTGCATCTTTTGATGTTTTCCTCAACAGATGTTGGCATCATGCTCCCCAACACAAAAATGACACCTGTATGCTGCACGACACTTCAGTGCCAGATGTCCCCACCTGCTGCAGTGGTAGCAGAGGTCAGGCTTCAAAACAGCATGCAGCCCTCCAGTATCCTGTGACGTGATGAATACAGTGGGATCTCCCAATATGCGAGAATATGGTCGACAAACTGCACCTCATATTGGAAATTTCTCATATTGGAAACCATTGAATCAATGGAAATAAATGTATATGGTCAACATCTCACCCTATCTTTGTCACATACAGTACTGTACTTCCCTATTATTGACTATCATTTTAAGAAAGATTTTTGCTTAAATAAAGTTAATAGAACTGTGATTTTTTTTTTTTTAATACAAGGAAGAAGGAACCAAAGGCCATGGGCGCACAAACTGTTCCTTCCAAGAAAAAGCAAAAACAATACAAAAGAGAGCCAAATTCAAGATCCGTTAATTTCGAGATGCCTGGACACACTGCGTTTGAAAGACTGGAGATCATAGGAAGTAGGAAATACAGACAGAGGAAGACAGTTCCAGAGATGACCAGTTGCATAAATGAAGGACAGAGAGTAACAGTTAACCCTTGCATTAGAGAGTTGGACAGGAAAGGGATGAGAGGTTATTGCTGTCCGGGTGCTACGTGCCCGTTGTAGAGGTGGAGGGATGCAAGCAAACAGTTCAGAGGAGCAGTGACCAGTGAAGCAGTGATAGAAAAGAGATAAAGATGCATCAGTGCAATGAAGAGACAGAGGTTGAAGGGAGCCAGTAAGAGGAGGAGAGTTAATGAGACGAAAAGCCTTTGACTCCACCCTATTGAGAAGTGCTATATGTGGGGAGCCTTCCCACACATGAGAGTTGTACTCTAAGCAGGGGCAAATAAAACCTGTGTATAAAGTCAACAACTGTGCAGGGGTAAAGAAGGTTCGGAGTTGGCTTAGCACACGTAATCTCTTGGAAGCAGATTTCATAAGAGATGTAATATGTTCTTTCCAAGATAAATCCCTAGTGAATGAAACCCCAAGCATGTTCAAGGATGATGCAGGAATGAGCTGAACATTATTAAACATTAGTGGGTACTCCTGTGGAAGATTTTGTCGGGTTGATAGGTATAAGAACTGAGTCTTTGATGCATTAACCCCTTAACCGCAGGGTTGACGGAGGCGGTTGTTGCCCATACGGCGGGGGTCATTTGGGCTTCGACTGACTTTTAAAAAATATTTGCCAAAAATCAGTTTTTTGTCCGAGAGTATTATAATTACATATGCATATGGCTCATACCTTCAGCTTTCTCACAGGATGTTTTTTTAGCACTCGTCAACTACCATATGACTTGTGGAGATCTGAAGTCGGGTAACGAAGTCTCCAATTTACACTTCCCGACAGCCCGTACTATGAATATCAATGCCTGATATTATCACTAGAAACACTAATCAGTTATTTCCCAGCAGGTTTGATCCATTGCCACCAACTGTCACGAGAGTGATGACCTGCAGTTAAGTGGTTAAAAAAACAAGATTATTTTTACCCCAGTCAGAGATACGAGCCAAGTCAGACATAAGGTGTGCCATAGACTCATCCATTCTTTGTTGAAGTAACTGCTGAGATGGATGTTGCAGGAACCGGATGGAAAGGTGAAGGGTGGAATCATCAGCGTACGAGTGGATAGGGTTAGATGTACAGCTTAGAAGGTCATTGATGAATAAAAGGAAGAGAATTGGTGATAGGACACAGCCCTGAGGAACACCACTGTTGATAGATCTAGGAGAAGAACGATGGCTGTCTACAACAGCGGCTATAGAATGACCAGAAAGGAAGCTATAGATGAAGGCACAGATAGAAGGATAGAAACTGTACGAGAGCAAATTTGGAAATTAAAGATTTATGCCAGACTCGATCGAAAGCCTTTGAGATGTCAAGTGCAATGGCAAAGCTTTCGCGAAAGTTCCAAAAGGAGGATGATCAGGAGTCTAAAAGGTAAGTGAGAAGATCGCCAGTGGAGCGTCCCTGATGGAACCCATACTGACGATCAGAAAGAAGGAAGTGATAGGAAAGATGCTTTAAAATTTTTCTGTTAAGGATAGACTCAAATACTTTTGAGACACAGGATGTTAAAGCTCTGTAGCTATTTCTTCTACTGATAAAGCAGATCTCTTCGCTCAGACTTTCTCCTCCAATTCCACCTTAGACGATTCCAGTGTTGTTCCTCCATCACTTCCTCCCCTCTGACTTCCTCTTGACTGACATTAAAATTTCTTCAGATGATGTATTTTCTGCCATCACTTGCCTCAATACTAACAAGGCATATGGGCCTGATGGAGTCCCTCCTGTTGTCCTCAAAAACTGTGCTTCTGTGCTTAAACCTTGCCTAGGTAAACTCTTTCGCCTTTGTCTATCAACTTGTACCTTTCCTTCTTGCTGGCAATTTGCTCTCATTCAGCCAGTCCCAAAGAAGGGTGACCATTCCCAGCCCTCTAACTATCATCCAATAGCTTTAACATCCTGTGTCTCAAACGTTTTCGAGTCATTTCTTGACAGAAAAATCTTAAAGCAACTTTCATGTCACAACCTTCTTTCTGATCGTTAGTATGGGTTCCGTCAGGGACGCTCCACTGGCGATCTTCTCACCTACCTTTCAGAATCCTGGTCATCCTCCTTTCGGGACTTTGGCGAAAGCTTTGACATTGCGCCTGACATCTCAAAGGCTTTCGATCGAGTCTGGCATAAATCTTTAATTTCCAAACTGCCCTCCTACGGTTTCTATCCCTCTATCTGTGCCTTCATCTCTAGCTTCCTTTCTGGTCGTTCTATAGCTGCTGTTGTAGATAGCCATCGTTCTTCTCCTAGACCTGTCAACATGGTGTTCCTCAGGGCTCTATCCTATCACCAGCTCTCTTCCTTTTATTCATCAATGACCTTCTAAGCTGTACATCTAACCCTATCCACTCATATGATGATGATACCACCCTTCACCTTTCCATTCGGTTTCCGCAACGTCCATCTCAGCAGTTGCTTCAACAAAAAAGGGATGAGGCTATGGCACACCTAATGTCTGACTTGGCTCATATCTCTGATTGGGGTAAAAATAATCTTATTATTTTTAATGCATCAGAAACTCAGTTCTTACACTTATCAACCCGACAAAATCTTCCTCAGGATTACCCACTAATGTTTAATAATGTCCAGCTCAGTCCTGCATCATCCTTGAACATGCTTGGGGTTTCATTCTCTCAGAATTTGTCTTGGAAAGAACATATTACATCTCTTGTGAAATCTGCTTCCAAGAGAGTAGGTGTGCTAAGCCGATTCCGAACTTTCTTTACCCCTGCACAGTTGTTGGTCTTGTACGCGTGTTTTATTCACCCGTGTATGGAGTGCAACTCTCATGTGTGGGGAGGCTCCCCACATGCAGCTCTTCTCAATAGGGTGGAGTCAAAGGCTTTTCGTCTCATTAACTCTCCTACTCTTACTGATTCCCTTCAACCTTTGTCTCTTCGCCACACTGCTGCATCTTTATCTCTCTCCTATCGCTACTTCAGCGGACACTGTTTCTCTGAACTGTCTGCTTGCATCCCTCCACCTCTACAATGGGCATGTAGTACCCATCTAGCAACAAACTCTCATCCCTTTTCTGTCCAACTCTCTAATGCAAGAGTTAACTGTTACTCCCAGTCCTTCATTTATGCAACTGGTCAACTCTGGAACTGTCTTCCTCTGTCTGTATTTCCTACTTCCTATGATCTCCAGTCTTTCAAATGCAGTGTGTCCAGGCATCTCAAAATGAACAGATCTTGAATTTGGCTCTCTTTTGTATTGTTTTTGCTTTTTCTTGAAAGGAACAGTATGCAGGCCCGTGGCCTTTGCTTCCATCTTCCTTGCATTAAAAAAAAAAAAAAATGGACGATAGTTAGAAGGTTGGGAATGGTCACCCTTCTTTGGGACTGGCTGAATGAGAGCAAATTTTCAGCAAGGAGGAAAAAGGTACAGGTTGAAAGACAAAGGTGAAAGAGTTTACCTAGGCAGGGTGTAAGTACAGAAGCACAGTTCTTGAGGACAATAGGATGGATTCCATCAGGCCCATATGCCTTGTTAATATTAAGGGCAGTGATGGCAGAAAATACATCAGCTGAAGAAGTTTTAACGTCAGCCATGAGGAAGTCAGAGAGGGGAAATGATGGAGGAACAGCACTGGAATCGTCTAAGGTGAAGGAGAAAGTCTGAGCGAAGAGATTTGCTTTATCAGTAGAAGAAATAGCTAAAGAGCCATCAGAGTAGAAAAGAGGAGGGAAGGATGATGAGGTAAAGTTGTTAGAAGGGTTTTTGGCAAGGTGCCAGAAGGATTGGGAAGAATTCGAGTTGGAGAGTTGAGAGCATTTAGTGCAGATGAAATTATTTTTAGCAGGGTGAAGAACAGACTTAGGACGATTCCGGGCAGATACATAAGAAAGATGTGTTTCAGGGGTGGGTTGGTTCCAGTACCTTTTATAGGGCCTTTCCTTGTTGCGGACAGCATTAGAACAAGCGTGATTAAACCAAGGCTTTCTTGCATTAGTCAAAGGATATGAGAAAGGAATGTATGCTTCCATGCCTGAGAGAACAACCCCCATAATGAGTAAGGCATGCTCAGATGGCTCCTGGCCATGGAAGCAATAATCATTTCAGGGAAAATCAAAGAAGTACTGCCTGAGGGACTCCCAATCCACAGCTCTAAAGTGCGATAGGACAGGTTAAGGTAATAAGGTTATGATCAGAGGAGCCCAATGGAGAAAAAAGATTAACAGTGTAAGCAGAAGGATTAGTTGTAAGCAAGAGGTCAAGTATGTTGGAACTCTCTCCAAGGCAGTCAGGGAAATGGGCAGAGTGCAGCACAAGCTGCTTTAGGTCATTAAGGATAGAAAAGGTGTAGGCTTGTTCACCAGGTGGATCAGTGAAAGGAGAGGAGAGCCAAAGGTGGTGGTGAACATTGAAATCTCCTAGAATGGAGATTTCAGAGAAAGGAGAAATGGATAGAATGTGTTCCATCATAGAAGTAAGATAATTGAAAGAATTTTTGATAGTCAGTAGAATTAGGAGATAAGTAAACAGCACAGATATATTTAGTCAGAGAATGACAGGAAAGCCAAAGCCAGAGAGTAGAGAATTCAGAAGAATCAAGTTCAGGAACACAAGAGCAAGATAGGTCATTGCATACATATACACAACAGCCACCTTTGGCTTTGAAATGAGTATAGAGAAAGTAGGAGGATATAGAAAAGGGTTTGCTGTCAGTTGCCTCAGACAGCTGAGTCTCTGTTAAGAAGAGAAGATGAGGTTTAGAGGAGGAGAGGTGGCATTCTACAGAGAGAAAGTTAGAGGAAAGGCCACGAATGTTGCAGAAATAAAGAAGTGAGTCAGACAGTGGTTCCAGGCATGTTGAGTCATCACTGGGAGAGGGGTGGATGGTGGGCCCCCCCACCCCCCGGGGCCTCTGAGGCGTGGTTATAAAATGCCATTTTTTAAAATTTTGAGAAGGTAGTGTAGTATGTACTGTGCAATTTGGAAAAGGTAGTGTAGTGTGTACTGTGCACGTAGGTTGGTGTAGACAGTTAGAGAAACTTGTATTGGAGAGCATGCTGGCCTACTCTCTGTGTAACTGAAACACTGAAAAAGTTCAACAAAGGGGGATGGTCAGGAACTACTCCCGAGGGCTGGTGAAACGGGAGCTCCAGCTGTCCCTGTCATCAGCTTCCATCCACCTTGGGAGTACTGCCCTGCTCGACTGGCGCTTCATTTTAATAATTGCTAGAGTAGCAGCATTACTGCACCTGTCTTCTTGCTAACCTCCGTAAGTCCTGACAGTTCATAAAATTTGCCCCATGTTCTTGAAAATGTTCCTCACTGTTGATTCACCTAAGCCAAGTTCACATCCAATGTTTGAGTTCCTTTTACCTTGCTTATTCAGCTTTATAACCTTCATTTTCAGCTGTAAAGTGATCCTCTTATTATTGGATTGTAGTGGTGGGGCCATGATGTAACAGGTGAGCAAGAGCGGTTCTTGTGCAGTGCTAAAAACACCACAGTGTACGAGCACGGCACAGGCAGACACAAACTGAGTCTTGAGACTTCGCTTGAGAGATGCCATGAGGGAGGAAAAGGACAGAAAAACGATCAGCCATCTGGTGGTGGCTTCGGATACTAGAATTTTGAACGGGAACACCGTTTTTCCCTTGATTTCAGACAATGGGATTCACATTTTAGAATCGCATTTCGCATATTAAAACATTTATTTTTTCCTGAGTCAAGCTCACATATTGAGACTACACATATTGGGAGACCCCACTGTGCTGTCTCTGAAATCTCAGCTGCTAACAGAGCAATAAGCTGTACTCTCATGTGTGGGGAGGCTCCCCACATACAGCTCTTCTCAATAGGGTGGAGTCAAAGACTTTTCGTCTCATTAACTCTCCTCCTCTTACTGATTCCCTTCAACCTTTGTCTCTTCGCCGCACTGTTGCTTCTTTATCTCTCTTCTATCGCTGCTTCAATGGTCACTGTTCCTCTGAACTGTCTGCTTGCATCCCTCCACCTCTACGATGGGCACGTAGTATCCATCTAGCAACAAACTCTCATCCCTTTTCTGTCCAACTCTCTAATGCAAGAGTTAACCGTTACTCCCAGTCCTTCATTTATGCAACTGGTCAACTCTGGAACTGTCTCCCTCTGTCTGTATTCCCTACTTCCTATGATCTCCAATCTTTCAAACGCAGTGTGTCCAGGCATCACGAAATGAATGGATCTTGAATTTGGCTCTCTTTTGTATTGTTTTAACTTTTTCTTGGAAGGAACAGTATGCGGGCCCTGGCCTTTGGTTCCTTCTTCCTTGCATAAAAAAAAAAAAAAAACTTTACCAGATGTACTTCTCTTCATCCACAGGACATATTCAGGAACTTAAGATCCTACATCACCCAATAGACAGGAACATTCGTTTCATTTCGTTTTTGAAGGCTCCAACATGCTTGCATGCATCAATCTTGGTCACCTTATGGTGGCTCTCCATGCTGCTCGATCTATGGCAGCCTCCCTGTTCAGTCCCTTAAGCTGCCGTAACACTGGGACAAAAGTGGCTAACATGCGAGCCAGTTTTGCGAGTCGCTAGCCAAACTGACTCACGGTGAGCGAGATTTCACTTGCGAGGCGAAATGGATAACAATTTTCGCTCACAGCTTGATGGTGGGATTGGAACTCAAATGAGCCTATGTTAATTTTGTAACTGGTGAGAAAATATTCTGTTATTCATAGAAGGAAACTTGTTAAGTAAATACAATTTAATTCTTGTGGTTTTTTAGTCATTTTTATTTTTTTCTTGTAACCTAATACTGTATTAATATTTGGACACTCGGGTGACCAGCTGCGGAGGCCGTCTGCTTTGTCTCCAAACAACAAGTAGAAATCAGATTTTGATATGGATCCTGCAGCAAGGAAAACTCTAGTAGACTGCTTTGTGGCTCTGGAGTTGCTAAAGTATGTGAAGCGGTTACAGAAACTGAGGAAAAGGGAGTGGGTACTCCATGGTGGTTTGTTTACAAATGCCCACGGGGCGCCAAGGCAGACGACACTGTTAGCCGTTTCGGCTCGCAAGAACATACGAGTGTGACGGACACTCGACTCTGCTAGCTGTTTTGCCTCACAAAAGGTGCTCGCATGTTAGCCACTTTTGGTCTAGTGTGACGCCGCCTTTAACCCAGAGTTTCTCGGTCTACCCCTTACAACCTCTCCCTTAGTATTAACAGTTCTCACCTTCTGTACCCATTATCATCCCCCATCCTCTCCACATGCCCAAACCATCTCAGTCTACCTTTCCTCATCACAACACCAGTACACTCCAGTCCCATCTTACCTCTCAACTCTTCCATCGTAAACTCAGCCCCCCAGGCCTTGCACGCAGGGACGCACTGCACATCCACCTAATCATTGTCATTTCTGTATGTCTGAGCCTGCAAATATCCTCTTCCTTTATTGCCTAGGTCTCACTACCATACAGCATCACACTCCTAACACATGCAGAATACAAAGACCCCTTAGCACGTAGGAAGAGTCCCCTCAGTGTCAAGAGAGGCAACAGCTCCTTGAACTTCTTCCAACCACTTCTTACCCTAGCAACCAAGCTAGCTCCAGCCCCACCTCCAGCACATAACATGTCTCCCAAATAACAAAACTCTTACACACACTCAAGAGACTCACCACCAAGTTCAATCCTTTCACGCCTAACAATCTCCACCTGCTCTCCCCGACACGCCGGACACATAAAATCAGCATTATCTCGCAGTCTACCTCTAATACCACTACATCTCTTGTGCACCCATTTATCACAAACACTGCACAAGATAGAATTACTTCCCACACCTTTGTGGCAAACTGCACATGGCCACTCTCCCTCTCCTCTGACTGTACTGCCACCAACCCTAGATAACATCACTTTTGTTTTATCTGCATTTACCCTTAAGCCCTTGTGCCCCATACCATCTCTCCACTTCCTAAATCTTTCCTCTGCCTCCTTTTCATTCTCTGCAATCAACATCAAATCATCAGTATACATCTCCCACGGGAGTCCATCTCTGAAGTCACATGAGAGGGCTTCAAGTACCATGATAAACAACAAGGGACTCACTTAAACACATTAGACCACAAGGCATACAAGCACTCACCAACATATGAAACTACAGCTACTCACACAACATAATACCCAACATCTGGAAGCATGGCATTATCATCACTATCCCCAAACCCAACAAAGACCCCATATTACCTTCTTCACATCACCCCATCACACTCCTCTGCACCCCCTCCAAAGTCACTGAAAGACTGGTACTACAACTAGTTACACTTCACATCCCCCTAGCCCCATCAAAACATGGTTTTAGGCCACAACACTCCACAAACAGTCTTCTTACAGACTCACACAGAGAGTTTTTGATGGCATGAATTCAGCTAGGCCACCACATAGAACACTCCTTGTCACACTAGACATTAGTAAAGCTTTTGATTCCAATCCCCGCCACAACCTCACAAACAAAATATTCAACACAAACATGCACATTAACACAAAAAGATGGCTGGGAAACTACTTAGCAGGGAGATATGCACATATAACTTTTGCTGGTCAGTCCTCGAACATCAGAAACTTCACAAATGGCGTCCCCCAAGGATCTGTCTTGTCTCCTACACTCTTCAACCTATACATGCATGACATACCCACACCCCACACACAACAAATACACATAGTTTCATATGCAGATGACATAACACTTACATGCACACACCAAAACGAAACACAGCTGCACACATCCTCCAACCTTACCTCAACACACTACACAAATGATTCACCACAAACAGACTCAAAATAGCCCCAGCCAGATCTAGTGATCCTTCTCACAAACTGGACAGCAGAACACAGTCACATTCCACATCTCATCATAGACAACACTCCCCTACCACACACACACACACCCAAAATCCTTGGTGTAACATACAATACATCAATGTCATTTAAACAACACACAACAAACATCAAAAATAAATTAACACCTAGACTCAATACCTTAAAGTCACTTGCCCATACAACATTTGGACACAACAAAGAAATCACCACCACAGTATACAAACAATATATACATTCAGTGATGAATTATGCAAGCCCTGCTTGGGCTCCTAACCTCACTAAAACACACTATAACACTCTTCAGACCATACAAAACAAGGCCCTAAAAATAGTCACATGCTGCACAGTTACTACACCTACAGACCACCTACACCAAGAAACCAAAGTCCTCAAAAGTCAAGGATCATCTAGACATGAGAGGCACCCAAATTCTCACTGCACTCTCCACAAACCCACAACATCCACTACACTACATGGCAGCACACACCAAAGAACATCAAAACAACATCCAGTACATGATATCATACACAAATACTATCATCTCTTCTCCCCTGCCTGCCTTAGACCAGCTTCCAGAAACATATTCATACTCAAATCACTCACCGTTCCATTCAGTCACTCAAATTCAACACACAGCTGCATGCACAGCCTCCAAATATCCATCCTTTCGAACGCTATCTCCCCTGTGAGGACAGGGTCCACCTGGGCAGGCTGAGATGTGGGCATCATCCAGCCCTCTTAAGTTATCAGAAGAGGCTGATTGACTCCGTCGCTGATGCCTGTCCAGGATGTAACACAGCATCCCATACTATTAACCCCTTAACCGCAGGTCGTTACTTTCGTGACGGTCGTGTGCAATGGATCATACCGCGGGGCGTCGCTTCAGTGCCTCTGTATTTTTTTTAATTCACCCGGGCTTTCAGGTGGTGACTTGTATCATCTACCAGCACTGCCAATGTCCAACAATAGTCAGAGCTGCTAATGTCATCAGTACTCCCATCCATTGTTGACAATTTAGCCTTTTTCCCCCATTCTAGACTCCCCTCCCTACCTTCCCTCCATTACCCTCATAAGGTAATTGATAGTGCCATACACCTGGAATTGGCTAATTATCACTTGGCAACATCCAACCTGCACTCGTTCGCTAATTTCCCCTGCTTTTTTTTCCTGTGAAATATGCCGTATGAGCTACTCTCGTAATATAAATGTATATAAGAAAGGAAGGGAGAAGCCTGAGTGATATTTATATTCACCTGGAACTACCTAATTTATTATGTATTGTCTAGATTTCCTACAACTTATTTCTAAGCATATACATTAGCAGCTGACATTTTCAACTCTTGGCTACCGATATGTGTACTGTATTGTACAGTCAGTTTGCTCTCGTCCTTCACGGTGAAATCACGCCCCTCCATTTCTGCCGCTTTTGCGCCCATTATAAAAGGCCCTGTGACCTCTACCCCTACTAAGCATCGTGTGGGAAGCGGTAAGGGACTGTAGATATATATAAGTGTAATAAAGTATTAGAAATAATAGTGTGAGTGTGTATATGAGTAAGAAATGACAGAATACCAGCGGCGAATTAGCGCGAGTGGGAGGCTCGTATGCGCTTGTATTTTGCATTGCTTTCCCAGTGTTTTTTTTTTTTTTAGTATGGATTGCAAACTACTTGGAAATCATTGAATAGTGTTTCTAGTGTTAATATCTGGCAGTGGTATTCATATTATGGGAAGTCGGGAAGTGTAAAGTGGAGACTTAGTTACCCAACTTCAGAAGTCTCCACAAGTCCTACAGTAGTCGATGAGTGCTAAAAAAAACATCCCAGGAGAAAGCTGAAGGTATGTGCCATATGCATGTTTAATTATAATATTCTAGGACTAATAACTGATTTTTGGCAAATATTTTAAAAGTCAGTCGGAGCTTGAATATCCCTGCGGGATTGGCCCGGCTCCGACAACCACGCTGTGTAGGGGTTAAGCACATCATGGAAGACTGCATTGCACACAATCACCTACGCCAACAGCACAACATACACTCCTTGAGAGCTCTGTGGGAAAGTCCGGTCTCGGCCATGGCCTTCCTTAGGGACTTGGGGCTGTTCGGCCAGACTGCCTAGGGAACAACTGCTACTACTACAAGGGACTCAAAACTGACCCCTGATGCACATCAACATTCACGGAAAACTCATCACTCAAATCCCCATTCACTTTTACCTGGGTGCGAGCACTCACATACATGGCCATAACCACCCTAACCAGCCACTCCTCCAAACCAAGCTTTCTCATTGCACACTTCACCACCCCTCTAGGGACTCTGTCAAAGGCCTTTTCCAAATCAACGAAAACAAAATACAATTCCCTTTTCTTTCCAATATATTTTTCCTGAAGCTGTCGAACAATGAGTAAGGCATCAGTGGTCGCCCTGCCTGGCATAAACTCAAACTGCATCTCATCAATATTCACTCTTTCACTAATCATACCTTCTAGAACTCTCTCCATTACTTTCATTATCTGGTGTAAGAGCTTAATACCTCTATATTTTCCTCTTTCCAGGGCATCACCCTTCCCTTTGTACACATTTACAATAACACTCTTCAGCCAATCATCTGGGACAACACACTCATATATAATCATGTTTATCAGGTCAGTGACTAACCTCACCCCAATATCTCCAGAGACCTTTAACATTTCAGCAGTCAACCCAGACACACCTGCTGCCTTCCCCACCCTCATCCTGCCTATTGCCTCACTCACAGTAGCAGCATCAATCAAAGGTCAAGGGCCAAACACTGGATCTGCTGGCTCCAAACTTTCCCTGTCCCGGTCAAACTCCTCATTCAGCAATCGGCTATAATGCTTTCTCCATGCATCTTTAATATCCCCACTGTTCATCACTATCTTTCCTTCATCATTCTTCACACACTGCTCACCTGCAATATCCCGATTATCCCTCTTCACCTGATTTGCCACCCTAAATTTCATATTTTTACTTTCCCCATGATTTAGGTTATCAGGTAAAAATCTCTGTGACTCAGACTTTGCCCTGTATACCTCACTTCTAGCCCTACACTTGGCATCCAAATATTCCTTCCTGTTACCACCCTTCTTCCATTCCCGGAATGCCTTCTTTTCTCCTTAACTGTAGCTTCTACACCCTCATCCCACCACCAGTTATGTTATGACTTGGTGGGCCTCTTGTCCAACCGCATATTGCATCGGTAACTCTCAAGAGGTTGTTCTTAAGGTCTCTCTACTGTTCATTAATGCCTCTGTCTACGGCTCCCTGTTCAGCTACCACTCTCCTCATCTCACTACAGAAGGCATTCCTTACGGCTTGGTTTTCCAGTTTCCATATTTTCCTCCTAGGTACATACACTTGTCCCTCGATTTGGCGAACCCCTATTTCCTGGATTTCGGATTTCCCGAACTCTGGCTGAGGCCAGACAATATTATTAAATGCCGGACAAATGCCCGTACAAGTCTGGGAATCTCACAAAAGTCCAGCCATTATTCTCTCATATAAAACTATAAGCAGTCTGCTACACAACACAGTATAATTTTGGCAAGGTTTTGACTCAATAAAGGCCATTTGCAACACACACAAAAAGATATTTTCACACATAAAATGCATCTTGGTCACCAACCTGCTTCACGCCACCAGTTCCTAACTCATGGCAATATCCCATTTGCCTCTTACCTTTCTCAAATGCCAGTATAAATAGTTTATTGCATAACACAGTAAAATTTATGGAGGGATTGGACACAATAAAATTCATAAGCAATTTTTAAAAATATTTTCTTACGAACAAACTCAATGGGATCCACTCCTAATCGGCACTTTTCATTGGAAAATATTTTAATTTTTTCGCCACAGTGGCTCATACACATTATCTGAAATCTGCAAAAAAAAAAAAAAAAAAAGTTCTTAATGTAACTCAATTTAAAAATTAGGTTTCAGAGCTAAAATACGCAGATGTTTCCCCTTCAGATCGTCAGTGTTTATATCTCGGGTCAGCAGATCAGTGGCTGCCTCACACACACCACAAAGCCAGCAGGAGACAGGGCGTGTGTGCTGGGCATTCCCCAGGCCCTGTCTTCCCCCTTTCTATTAATCAGCCAACACCCCACTGGCGGGCTCTCAGTTTGCCCGTGTCCCACAGTTTTGTGGGACAAATACCACAGTGGCTGGCTAATGTTAGCAGATATTTCCCCTTTTAGATCATCAGCACACCTTGGCAGACTTCTGTTTTGCAAAAATATTTATTTTGAGTACGAAAAAATGCATCTGCATTGTAAATCGATATTTATTACTAAACAAAAGTTCATCAGGGCGAGTTGTTAGGCTAGAGGCTTAAAACTGTTCTGCTAACTTTAAGAAATTTTCACTCTGAATCCTGATTTTCTATTAATAATTAAATTAAGCCCAAATTTTTGACTGAATTTCAAATAATTAGATGTGCAAACCTATATGGTGAAAAAGATTAAAACTGCCGATTCAGTCCAAGATCGATTGTGTGTTTAGTGATGAACGTGGTTGGTTCAGCTACGTCAGCACACTTGGCAAGACTTCGATTTTGCAAAAATATTTATTTTGAGTCCAAAAAAAACGTATCTGCCTTGTAAATCGATATTTATTACAAAACAAAAGTCCGTCAGGGTGAGTTGTTAGGCTAGAGGCAAACAATTCTGCTAACTTTAAAATATTTTTGCTCTGAATCCTGATTTTCTATTAATAATTAAGCACAAATTTTTGACTAAATTTCAAATAATTAGGTGTGCAAACCTATATGGTGATAAAGATTATGCTGATTCGGTCCAAGATCGATTGTGTGTTTACCCCAGTCAGCTGATGAGCGTGGCTGGTTCACCTCGTGGTGTTCCATTCCGTGTTCATTTTCCTCAGCTTTCTGATATTCTATCATACTTTCCACATTCTCATCAACAACTGTCTAAACAACCATTCTTAGGGTTGTAGCTAGCAAAATACCGTTCTTGTGTCCATTATTATTATTGTTATTGTGTCAGTGCGACCTGGAATGTGAGGGGTATGAATGATGAGGTGAAAGAGAGAGAGATTGTACAGGTGCTTGAGAGTGCAAAAGTGGATCTATGTGGAATAACTGAAACTAAATGGCGAGGTGAGAGTGTGAGAGAATGGGATATGGGTGGGGTATATGCGCAGGAGTGGGTGAGAATGAGAGGGCGAAAGAGGGAGTGTGTATTGTTGTGAGCAACAGGTGGTATGGATCAGTTGGGTCAAGGATTGTGTGGGTAAGAGTGAAAGTTGGACTACAAATGTGGGCAATTGTGTGTGTGTATGTGCCAACGCAAGGTCGTGTAAGTAGAGTGAGAGAAGAGTTTTGGACAAATGTGGAAGCCTGCTTGGAAAAGTTTGAAAGGAATGAGAGAGTGTTTCTGATTGGAGATATTAATGGAAAAGTGGGGAATGAGAAGGTGGATGGAGTGGTTGGTGAGTGGGGTGTGCCTGC
>JAGKTI010006064.1:30001-42167 GCA_018397915.1 Birgus latro | reverse complement strand
CTCCCTCTCTTGCCCACTCATTCTCATTAACTCCCGCACATATTCCTAGACCGTATTCCCATTCTCTCACCCTTTCACCTTTCCATTTAGTTTCAGTCAATCCACATACATCCACTCTTGCATCCTGAAGCACCTGAACAATCTCTCTCTCTCTCTCTCACTTCATCATTCACTCCTCTCACATTCCATGTCCCCACCCTCAGAATGTCCTTTGTCCGTTCCTTAGTCGTCATCGTATTGTCCGTCCTGGTCCGAGGTGCTTTGTTTGCTTGTTTAGTTAGTTCTTTTTACGGGGTGGGGCAAGTAAAAAATAAGTGTGGCTGTATCATTTTCGTTTTTGAAGGCTCCAACATGCTTGCATGCGTCGGCCTTGGTCACCCAGTGGCGGCTCTCCACGCTACTCGATCCCTGGCAGCCTCCCTGTTCAGTCCCTTAACCCTTAAGTCACACTTAATGACCTCATCCCATGTCTTTCTCGGTCTACCCCTCCCAACCCCTCCACCGATGTTAACACCTCTCACCCTCCGCACCCAATTATCATCCCCCTTCCTCTCCACATGTTCAAACCACCTCAGCCTTCCTCTCCTCATCACAACACCAATACACTCCAGTCCCATCCTACCTCTCAACTCTTCCATCGTAAACCCAGCACCCCCAGGCCTTGCACGCAGGGACGCGCTGCACATCCACCTAATCATTGTCATTTCTGTATGTTTAAACCAGCGAATATCCTCTTCCTTTACTGCCCAGGTCTCACTACCATACAGCATCACACTCCTAACAGATGCTGCATACAAAGACCCCTTAGCACGTAAGGAGAGTCCTCTCAGTGTCAGGAGAGGCAACAGCTCCCTGAACTTCTTCCAACCACTTCTCACCCTAGCAACCGAGCTAACTCCAGCCCCACCTCCGGTGCATAACATGTCTCCCAAATAACAATACTCCTCCACACACTCAAGAGACTCACCTGCAAGTTCAACCCTCTCACGTCTAACAATCTCCACCTGCTCTCCTCAACACGCCGCACACATGAAATCAGCATCATCTCGCAGTCTACCTCTAATACCACTACATCTCTTGTGCACCCATTTATCACAAACACTACACAAGATGGAATTACTTCCCACACCCTTGTGGCAAACTGCACATGGCCACTCTCCCTCTCCTCTGATTGTACCGCCACCAACCCTAGATATCATCACTTTTGTTTTATCTGCATTTACCCTTAAGCCCTTGTACCCCATACCATTTCTCCACTTCTTAAATCTTTCCTCCGCCTCCTTTTCATTCTCTGCAATCAACACCAAATCATCAGCATACAACATCTCCCATGGGATTCGATCTCTGAAGTCACGTGAGAGGGTTTTATTCTCCACTTGCATGCTGTAAATATTTTATTCTCCACTTGCATGCCATATGTATTTGTAGAATGTACATGTACTGTATGGGTTATGAAGTCATAAGACACACAAACATTTATTCGTAATGAGCAAAGAAGGGTGAACACTAGTGGATGGGGGGAAAATCGGAAGTCTGGAACCAAACCCCATTAAACCCTTGTAATAATGGGCTCGTGGAATGAAAATTCACGTAATGAACGGTTTTCCAGGACCCTAACCCATTCGTTAAGTTGGGGAATACTGTAATTTATGTATGATTTTGATTTGTACCCAACACCACAGACTGTAGATGTAGAGGGTGATCCATAAATAATCCTTCAAGACTGGAGGCTCACCTGGCAGTATCTTATGTAGTGTGGGTATGGTTCAGTCTGCTGACTTGGCAATGGATGTGGCAGTGGGAGTCAGAAAAGAATAAATGATGCAGGCATTGATTGTAGAGACTGAGGCGTCCCTATCATTTTCACACAAATACACATTCACCACTCAATATCCATTCACTGCATTTCAGTTAAGAGTTTTAGTATTTTTAGATGTTAAGAAATGTAATGAAAACCAAAGGAGTGCATTTCGACAAGAAATGTTGGATGATGCCAGCCCAGCCGATATTATTACATACTGTATATCACCTATCCACTTTCTTTAGTGATGACTAGAAAGAAGTAAATATATGCCTATGTCACTTTGTAAAGATACCTTAAATAAAATATGTATGATAAAAAAAAAAAAATGAAAAATATAAAAATTAAGCACAGTAAAGAATCCTTCTTTCATCTGTCTATCTATCTATAGCCGTAATCCCTAATCCCTCAAATGGTGGCCGCAGCTAAAACGCCTCCAGCTCGTTCTGTCACCCACCATTTGACGGCCCTTCTCCCAGCTCATGCCCCCTCCTTCATACCTTCACCTCATCCTTGGTTCCCCCATCCCTCTCCCTCCCTCCACTTCACCTATATTCACCCTTTTAGTCAGTCTTTCATTCTCCATTCTTTCCACATGTCCAAACCACCTCAGTTTATTTCTCCTAATTTTCTCAACCACATCCACCCCACAACGTTCTTTCACTTCATTCATCAACCTGTCCCTCCATGTCGCTCCACATGCTCCTGTCAGGTAATTCATTTCCATTGCTCTCACTCTTGACTTGTTACCCTCTAGCAAGGTCCACACATCGCTTCCATATGTCAGGGTAGGAATCACAATACTATCATGCAATGACTTCTTAAATTCCATACTCACCTATTTCTCATCACCAATTTCAGTGAACCAACAACCCTCTTTCCCTGCTATACCCATTCAAGCACTTCATCCCCGAAACTTCCATACTTACTCATTACACTACCCAAGTACTTGAATGCACTCACATTTTCCATATCTTCACCATCCAACCTCTCTGTGCATTCTGTGACTTCATTCCTCTCAAACACCATAACTTTACTCTTGTTTACATTAACTTTCAGATTCCTCTTCTTACACTCTGTCTCAGATTCATTCACCAAACCTTGCAACCTCCATTCATCTTCACTCAACAATACTGTATCATCAGCAAACAGCAACACTGGAGCCACCCCCACATCCACAGCCCTACTTTGCATCTCCTTTACGACCCCATCCATGAATATATTAAACATCCATGAAGACATCACACATCCCTGTTTCAGTCCCATATTTAGATAAAAGAACTTAGCTCACCATCCACTCAGACCGTAGCCTTAGCTCCCTTGTACGTACTCTTCATAGCACTCAACAATTTCCCATCCACGCCATATATTCTTAATACCTTCCGCATACCTTGCCAGTCTACTCTGTCATATGCGTTCTCCAAGTCCATGAAGACAGTATACATTTTCTTTCCCTTCTCTAGATACTTCTTCACTAAACATAAATATCTGATTTATACACCCTTTTCCCTTCCTAAATCCCCCATGTTTTTCTCCAACCAGCACCTCTGTTATATGCCTAATCCCATCAATAAGTATTCTACCATACATTTTTCCAATCATACTGAGAAAGCAAATACCCCTATGGTTACCACATACTTCTCTCTCCCCTTTTCCTTTGTATAAAGGAACAATTATACCTGAATTCCAGTCCTTTGGAACCCTTCCCTCATACCAAGCCAATCTACACAACTTCCATATCCACTCCACAAAAATCTCACCTCCGTACTTCAGCATTTCACCACACACTTCATCAGTTCCTCAGGCTTTCCCATCTTGATCTTCTATATTGCTTCAACTACTTCTGCCCTGCTGATCTCTTCCTCCCTCCTCTCATCTCTTCTTCTCCCAGCCATTCTCCAACTACTTATATTCACACTGCTCTCACTCTCTACATTCAACAGATCCTCAAAGTGCTCCTTCCATCTCCTCATTTTCTCTCTCTTCTCCACCAACAATCTATTATTCCCGTCTTTCACTTCCCTGCTATTTCCCCTTTCACTCTGTCTTACTTTCTTTACCTCCTTCCAAAACAATATCTTACTCTCCCTTCATTTCACACTCAGATTCCTCCCAAACTCTTCATCCATTCTCGTTTTACTCTCCTACCTTCTCCTGCTCACATACACCTCTCTCTTCTCTCTCTCATCTTCTCCCCTACCTTTACTTGGTAGCCTGTCACTATATGCCTTCTTTTGTTCCACAGCTCGTTTCACCTCATCACTCCACCATGCTGTCCCTTGCACATCCCTGCATCTCCTCCTCACTCCACAAACCACCTCACACACTCTGCCTATCTCTTCTGACCATATCCTGCATACTTCTTCCATCTCTTCCATCTGCTCTAACTCATTCCTTCCCAATCTTTCTTCTACTATGCTCTTATACTTTGCCATTTTCTCATGCTCTTACAACTTCTCCACTCTTTTCACAGGAGCTGTTTCCTCCTGTCTTCCCTTTCGTCTATTCACCCATTTTCTTTGCAGCCTTACGAGATTCCATTCCCCAACCCTCTCCACATTCTTGCATCCAACTGTCTTTTCATTCACTCATTCATTTCACTGAATGTACATGATCAGCATTATTCACACAAATGAGATTAAAAATCACAGAAAATGAAGGCCATTAAAAGTTAAGGCATTTTATTTATCACGAAATTCTATACTTCCATTGAAAACTTGTTATACTAACCAAGTGACAGTGCCATCACTAATGAAATATTGTGAGGAGCTGTGTGGTTGTCCTGCTCAATTTTTTCTCAAATATGCTTAGTAAATAGTGAAGTGGATCCTGCTTCTCCTAATACTGTGTAATGTTTATAGTATTATGCATTTATTATTTTATTTATTTATTTATTTTTTTTTTTTCATACTCAAGATATCAGCTATGGTAGGAAGGTAATGATGTAACTGTGTATACATATTTGGTTTGGAGACTGATATATATATTCAGTATACATATATATAGATATATAGATAGATACAGTAGATAAGATATAGATATATGTATGTATGTATGTATACTATATATAGGTACACACACACACACACACACACACACAACAAGTGGTGTCCCACAGGGCTCGGTGTTGGCACCAGTAATGTTCTTGATTTATGTAAATGATATGGTAGATGGAGTGAACAGCTACGCAAGCCTGTTTGCTGATGATGCAAAGATCTTGAGAAAGGTAGAGGTTGAAGAGGACTGTAAAATGCTACAGGAGGATCTGGATAGGATATATGATTGGAGCCGGATGTGGGAAATGAAATTCAACGCAAAAAAATGTAAAATATTGGAAATGGGTAAAAGTACCAAGAGGCCATCATTGAATTATTTGATGGGTAATGAACCAATTAGAAAAGCGAGAGAAGAGAAAGATTTGGGAGTGCTGATCCAGGACAGTTTGTCACCTGAAAAGCACATAAATAAGATAGTGAGAGAGACATATAAACTCTTGACCAATATAAGAGTGGCATTTCATTACATGGATGAGGAGATGATGAAAAAATTGATAGTGGCCATGATTCGGCCCAGGTTAGAATATGCAGCAGTAGTGTGGTCCCCACACAAAAAGAAAGATATAACCAAGATTGAGAGAATACAAAGAACAGCAACCAAGATGGTCCCTATTCTGGCAGATTTGCCATACAGGGAGAGGCTGGAAAGGCTGGATTTGCCCTCCTTAGAGGAAAGGAGAAAGAGGGGTGACATGATTGCAGTGTTCAGGACTATGATAGGAGTAGATAAAATTGACAGAGAAAATCTGTTTGTGTGGGATGAGAGAGCAACAAGAGGACATGGAATGAAACTAAAGAAGCCAAGCTGCTCGAAGGACATCAAGAAATTTAGTTTTCCGTATAGATGTATAGACCTGTGGAATAGCCTGGACAAAGAGATCGTCCAGTCTAAAAACTTAAATGAGTTTAAGGCAAAATTTGACTTATTGAGAAACAGAGACGGGACCCCACGAGCGTAGCTCATTTCCTGTATATCACAATTAGGTAAATACAATTAGGTAAATACACACACACACACACACACACACACACACACACACACACACACACAAACACAAAGAAGCATTTTTTGCAAATGGTGTGAAAAAATTGTCAGAAAAAGGTAAATTAAATTCATTTGAAGAAAAGAAAATAACAGTAAAACAGTTTCGATTCAGGGAAGGTTCATCATTTGTCACAAACCTGCTGAGTTTGTACAACATTGTGGTGGATATTATAGATCTTTTCCTCGTGATGTCACGAGTCATGTGACTTTTGTTTACGGTGTCACATTGGATGGCAATTTGTCGGACGTTGAGAGAGAGAGAATTGCAGAATCCACAATAGAATTCATCTGCTGTGCCTTCGGCTGTAAGACAAGGAAGAACAGTGGAAGTGGGGTACACTTCTACCGGTTTCTAACCAATGAGGAAAGGCGACAGAAGTGGATAGCTGTCATGAAGAGGGAGAAATGGCAGCCGACAGCCTACTCCCGCCTCTGTAGCAAGAATTCATACCAAGTGAGCCGATGATTTGTCAGTAGATATGGGAATATTTACCATTCTTAGCAGTTGCTCTGGCTTCGGCTTTCCAGTCATTCTCTTACTAAATATATCTGTGCTATTTACTTATCTCCTAATTCTACTGACTATCAAAAATTCTTTGACCATCTTACTTCTACGATGGAACACATTCTTTCCATTTCTCCTTTCTCTGAAATCTCCATTCTAGGAGATTTCAATGTTCACCACCACCTTTGGCTCTCCTCTCCTTTCACTGATCCACCTGGTGAACAAGCCTACATCTTTTCTATCCTTAATGACCTAGAGCAGCTTGTACAGCACCCTACCCGTATCCCTGACCACCTTGGAGAGAGTTCCAACATACTTGACCTTTTCCTTACAACTAATCCTTCTGCTTACACTTAATCTTTTCTCTCCGTTGGGCTCCTCCGATCATAACCTTATTACCTTAACCTGTCCTATCGCTCCAGTACGGCCTGTGGACCCTCCAAAGAAACGCCGCCTGTGGCACTTTGGAGCTGCAGATTGGGAGGCCCTCAGGCAGTACTTCTTTGATTTTCCTTGGAATGATTATTGCTTCCATGGCCGGGAGCCATCTGATTGTGCCTTGCGCATTACGGAGGTTATTTTCTTGGTCATGGAAGCATACATTCCTTTCTCATATCCTCTGACTATTGCAAGAAAGCCTTGGTTTGATCATGCTTGTTCTAATGCTGTCTGCAACAAGGGGAGGGCCTATAAGAGGTACCGGAGCCAACCCTCCCCTGAATCACATCTTTTATATATTTCTGCCCGGAATCGTGCTAAGTCTGTTCTTCGCTCTGCTAAAAATAATTTCTTCCGTGCTAAATGTTCTCAACTCTCCAACTCGAATTCTTCTTGCTCCTTCTGGCACCTTGCCAAAAACCTTTCTAACAACATAACCTCATCATCCTTCCCTCCTCTTTTCTACTCTGATGGCTCTGTAGCTATTTCTTCTACTGATAAAGCAGATCTCTTCGCTCAGACTTTCTCCTCCAATTCCACCTTAGATGATTCCGGTGCTATTCTTCCATCACTTCCCCCCTCTGACTTCCTCTTGACTGACATTAAAATATCTTCAGCCGATGTATTTTCTGCCATCACTGGCCTCAATACTAACAAGGCATATGGTCCTGATGGAGTCCCTCCAGCTGTCCTCAAAAACTGTGTTTCTGTGCTTACACCCTGACTAGGTAAACTCTTTCGCCTTTGTCTATCAAATTATACCTTTCCTTCTTGCTGGAAGTTTGCTCTCATTCAGCCAGTCCCAAAGAAGGGTGACCATTCCCAACCCCCTAACTATCGTCCAATTGCTTTAACATCCTGTGTCTCAAAAGTTTTCGAGTCAATTCTTAACTGAAAAATTTTAAAGAATCTTTCCTGTCACAACCTTCTTTCTGATCGTCAGTATGGGTTCCATCAGGGACGCTCCACTGGTGATCTTCTCACCTACCTTTCCGACTCCTGGTCATCCTCCTTTTGGGACTTTGGCGAAAGCTTTGCCATTGCACTTGACATCTCAAAGGCTTTTGATCGAGTCTGGCATAAATCTTTAATTTCCTAACTGCCCTCCTATGGTTTCTATCCTTCTATCTGTGCCTTCATCTCTAGCTTCCTTTCTGGTCGTTCTGTAGCACTGTTGTGGACGGCCATCGTTCTTCTCCTAGACCTATCAACGGTGGTGTTCCTCAGGGCTCTGTCCTATCACCAACTCTCTTCCTTTTATTCATCAGTGACCTTCTAAGCTGTACATCTAACCCTATCCACTCATATGCTGATGATTCCACCCTTCACCTTTCCATTCGGTTTCCGCAACGTCCATCTCAGCAGTTACTTCAACAAAAAAGGGATGACGCTATGGCACACCTAATGTCTGACTTGGCTCGTATCTCTGATTGGGGTAAAAATAATCTTGTTATTTTTAATGCATCAAAAACTCAGTTCTTACACTTATCAACCCGACAAAATCTTCCTCAGGATTACCCACTAGTGTTTAATAATGAACAGTTATGTCCTGCATCATCCTTGAACATGCTTGGGGTTTCATTCTCTCGGGATTTGTCTTGGAAAGAACATATTACATCTCTTGTGAAATCTGCTTCAAAGAGATTAGGTGTGCTAAGCCAATTCCAGACTTCTTTACCCCTGCACAGTTGTTGACCTTGTACACAGGTTTTATTCGCCCGTGTATGGAGTACAACTCTCGTGTGGGGAGGCTCCCCACATGCAGCTCTTCTCAATAGGGTGGAGTCAAAGGCTTTTCATCTCATTAACTCTCCTCCTTTTACTGATTCCCTTCAACCTTCGTCTGTTCGCCGCACTGTTGCATCTTTATCTCTCTTCTATCGCTACTTCAATGGTCACTGTTCCTCTGAACTGTCTGCTTGCATCCCTCCACCTCTACGACGGGCACATAGTACCCGTCTAGCAACAAACTCTCATCCCTTTTCTGTCCAACTCTCTAATGCAAGAGTTAACCGTTACTCCCAGTCCTTCATTTATGCAACTGGTCAACTCTGGAACTGTCTTTCTCTGTCTGTATTTCCTACTTCGTATGATCTCCAGTCTTTCAAACGCAGTGTATCCAGGGATCTCGAAATGAACAGATCTTGAATTTGTCCCTCTTTTGTATTGTTTTTGCTTTTTCTTGGAAGGAACAGTATGCAGTCCTGTGGCCTTTGGTTCCTTCTTCCTTGCATTAAAAAAAAAAAAATGCAGATGTCATGGGATATCCTAATTATGTTAATGTCACAGAGCACAAGACCCTCACGGCTGTGTGTGTGCATGGGAAATGGGGGAGGGTTCATGTCACAGGCCTTGTTTTGTTATTATTGCAGAATTTTACCCAAACCAAATTGGACATAGCAGTGATGGTAAAAAATTAAGTAAAACCAATTAAATTACAGGTTAGGTCATACTTAAAGTTAGGTTAAGTTAGGGAAGGAGGTTAGGTTAGGTTAAAGCTTATACAGTATAACCTCGATATAACGGTCTTCAGTAGACCGGAATTCGCTTTTATCGGACTTGAGGAGCTACCGGACTATACTCCTATACTGTATATCGGAAAAAGTCCGATAAAGCCGGAAGCAGTCCGGACTGCCTGACCACTTCAGCTATGTTCACCACAATAAGACAAGTAAAAGACATGTTAGTGCACAGTACAGTATTATTATACCATTTGATTAATGTAGTGAAGGTATAACACAGTACAATACTGTAATGGTGGTGAAAACCACTGATGCAGTCCGGACTAATGTCTGATATATTGGAAAATGTCCGGATTAGGAGGGGTAAGTCCGGAGGTCTCTTTTATTGGAATTTCGGAATGGCTTAGGTTCCAATTAGTCCGTTATAGTGAGGTCTTACTTTATTATTTTTTTCAGTGTTTTTCAGTGTGATTCATTTGAAACTGATATTTGTGTCATGGTGAATGATTTTAATAATAGTACAGTACAGAACATTGTTGAACACTTCAGTATAAAACTGTTATATACCACTGTGAGCCTGTGTGCTAAACAGTGTTTCAATTATAACTGAAGCATAATTACTAGTACAGTACTACTATTTACAATTTTCTATTTTTTTTGGAAAAGAATGTTGCTTCACAGAAAGCAAAATTCTCAATACGTGCTCCAATTAAATATACATTTTCACTTAGTACAAAATGCTTTAATTACAAATAAGAGGACAAATAATATACTTATATCAACAGCCCCCTATATTTATCTTTCACCAGATATGTAGCTACTAAGAGTTTTTGTTAATATAAAGTGTAAAATCATTAAAACTATATTGAAGTCTTTTAGTTTTATGTTGTGGTACTCATCAGCATGAAAAAAATGACCTTAATTTAAATTTGTGCCAATGTTATGTTTCAGTTGTAATGTAAAAGTTAACAAGAGTAATTTTTGACAGTTTTGGCATATACTATCATATATGCATTTTATGTAAAACTTCCTAAACATACAGCATATAGGCTCTGTGTATGTATCTAGGCCTATAATTACTGAATTTTCCAAAATAAGTAAATTCTTTGGTAAATTTCCAGAATTACACCCAACTCACCTTGAAACTTAAAATTTTCATTTTTTAATGTTCTATAATGTGATTAATTTGAATCTTATATTCATTTCTGTCAGAAATTACTTTTTTTTTTTTTAATTCCAAACCAAGCTAACCCAACCATCCTAACCTAACCTAACCTAACCTAACCTAACCTAACCTAACCTAAATTAGGACCTAACTTGAAGATTAAGATGACAGGATAACTGCAGTAAGCCAAAAGGCCCATGCTAGACAGCTCCCACAAGAGTGTGACTAATTTTACCCTGCCTACAATAGCCCATGCTAGGCAGCTCTCACGGGAATGTGACTACAAGAATGACAGATTTGGTATGCAACCCTTGCCTGTCATACACTTATCTAGCCTGTGCTTGAAACTTTCTAAATAGGGTACATCACTGGGAAACCTATGCCATTCATCAGCTACTCGTTTCCCAGTCAGTGTATACAATCCGTCCCCCCTTGGCTCGACGTCAGTAATTTACTGATTACAAAGATGATTTACATGTATCATATGTCAATTCCAGCTATCTATATTGCACACATACAATATGACATGTCTGTTTACTTTGATGGAGGGTTTACCAATTAGTGATGGAGATCGCCATATCTGAGATCTGGATTCGGTCCACAGTCCTTGAAACTGGTGAATTTCTCCATAGGTATGGTGTAAGGGTCTAGCCCCAAAAAATTTATCTTGTTCCTGTACAGATCGTTGTGGCATTGATTCAGATTTCTGCATGTATCTGACAGTTTCGTCTCTGACAGTCCTGTCTGGACAGCCATTACTGCGTGGAATTTGCTGTCCAATATGGAGTTGTAAACAAAACCATGTGATTTCTGTGATGTCACTGGAAAAGGTCTATACAGGAACGAGGAGGCGGGGTAGACTGTGTCTACCTGGGTTCGTAGAAGATGTTTCATAGGGTTCTGCACAAATGATTGGCGGGGTAGACTGTGTCTACTTGGGTTCGTAGAAGATGTTTCATAGGGTTCTGCACAAATGATTGGTGTGGAAATTAAAAACTACTGGAGGAGCAAATGGGAAATTGCTATAATGGATGGAAAATTATTTAGTGGGAAGAAAGTTCTGCCTATGGGTGACTTGACACTCCCTCCTCTGTTTTTCTTCTCTTCATTCTTTCCTCTTCCCTCTGCCTGTGGATGATGCTACAGTGAGTGACAAGCCAAATGGTTTCCTGTAAACCAGGAAATCATTTTCTGTCCTGGGTGGTAACCATAAAGCCAAATTATGATGCTTGGTGGTTTACTGTGCAATTAACCTCCTAAACCGCGGGGTTGTGTGAGGTGGTCCTGGCACTTCCAGCTGGTGGCAGTTCTCACTCTGACTTATTTTTCTAAAATATAGGCCCAAACTAGCCTGAGTGATATAAATAGCACTCAGGACTCTCCAACACTTTTTCATATATATATATACCCCCCCTGGGGGTAGGGGTTTTTTCAAGAATTCTCCCCCAGTATCCCTGCTTGTCGTAAGAGGCGACTAAAAGGGTTGGTGGCGGGTTAGTGCCCCACCCCGTAAAAACAACTAACTTGTAGGAGGAGGCTGTAGCACGGGCCGAACAGGGTAGTACTCCCGAGGGGAATGGAATGCTGGTGATAGGGAGAGCTGGAGCTCCTTTCACTAGCTACCTAATCATCCTCCTTTGCTGACCTTTTCAGTGTGACAGTAACATGGAGAGTAGACCAGCATACTCTCCCAA
>JAGKTI010006064.1:0-14807 GCA_018397915.1 Birgus latro | reverse complement strand
GGAGGTGGGAGCGCCAGTACTGGCTCATCAGGGACACCTTGAGGCCATCACAAACTGTGTCAAGGATGTCATGCAGAAGAAGGTCACACTTGGTTTTGTTGTGTAAAATAAAAATCTGTAGAGTTTGTTGCTGAATACAGTATATTTCATTGTCACTGTATATGGCTTTATAATAATAATAATAATAATAATAAAAAAATCATCATCATCATCATCATCATCATCATCATCATCATCAGGACCTCCTTTCCCACCCTAAGGTAGGGTGAGGAGTAGCAGCGTCCAGACAGCCCAAGTTTGGCCAGTTCAATTGCCCATGCTTCTTTCACTCATCATTGAAGCCCCCAGAATCCTGGCTCTATCTGATATGCCAAAAACATTCACCACGTTCTGTAACTTCACATAAACTTATCCTATAGAATCAATCCAAACCCTGTCATGTTAAAATGGGGTGCCAAATCTCTGCTCATGCACTTCTTCTCACAACATTCATCTTGCCAGCTCGATCTCGTCAGTTCCGTAGCCTCATTGACTTCCACACCTCTCTTCCTCACACACTCATGCACCATATACCTCCACCTTCCTGGCCTACCTCTCCTCCTCCCTCTTACAAATTCACTCCGATATACCTTTTTCACCACTCTATCATTATCCATTCTCTCCACATGACTATGCCTGTCAGTACACTGTCTTCAATTCTGGTGTCCACAGACTTCCTCACTCTGCATCTTTCACAAATCACATTACAGTAAGACCTCACTATAACGGACTAATTGGGGCCCAAGCCAGTCCGAAAAATGCGAAATTCCGATAAAAGCAACATCCGGACTTACCCCTGCTAATCCGGACTTTTTCCGATACAGTACATCCTTCAACTTTGCGAACTTTAACTTTGTGATTCACCAATTTTGCGAGGTAGTTCCAAAAGTAATGTATTTTTTAACATTTATGAACTTTGCGACTGATCACGCACTTTGCGAGGTCGAGTAGTGGGAGAGTCGTCTTCCTGCACTACTTTGCCACCCCGAGTAATGACGTCATTGTTCATTGGGCGTACTGAGCCTCCTAGTTCAATGGTTTGCCACCCCGCCACGTTTGTTTGCACCTGTTTCCAACCAAGGTCACGGACCCTCACAATTTCGTGGTGCTTCTCGCAATACCCCAGCAGTGTAACCTTGCACGAGTGTTATCATGGCGCCAGCGGGTAAGAAGAACAAGAAAATAATTTTGGAGACCAAACTGAAAATGATTGAAAGGAAAAAAGCAGGTGAAGGTAATTCTGCTATTGGTCAGGATTTTTTTTTTGTTTTTATATGCAAAGAAGAAGGAACCAAAGACCACAGGCCTGCATACTGTTCCTTCCAAGAATAAACAAAAACAATACAAAAGAGAGCCAAATTCAAGATCCATTCAGTTTGAGATCCCTGGACACACTGCGTTTGAAAGACTGGAGATCATAGGAAGTAGGAAATACAGACAGAGGAAGACAGTTCCAGAGTTGACCAGTTGCATAAATGAAGGACTGGGAGTAACGGTTAACTCTTGCATTAGAGCAAGTGAGTGACCAATAGCAGAAAAGGGATGAGAGTTTGTTGCTAGACGGGTACTACGTGCCCGTCGTAGAGGTGGAGGGATGCATGCAGACAGTTCAGAGGAACAGTGACCATTGAAGTAGCGATAGAAGAACGATAAAGATGCAACAGTGAGGCGAAGAGACAAAGGTTGAAGGGAATCAGTAAGAGGAGGAGAGTTAATGAGACGAAAATCCTTTGACTCCGCCCTATTGAGAAGAGCTGCATGTGGGGAGACTCCCCACACATGAGAGTTGTACTCCATACACGGACGAATAAAACCCATGTACAAGGTCAACAACTGTGCAGGGGTAAAGAAAGTTTGGAATCGGCTTAGCACACCTAATCTCTTGGAAGCAGATTTCACAAGAGATGTAATATGTTCTTTCCAAGACAAATCCCGAGAGAATGAAACCCCAAGCATGTTCAAGGATGATGCAGGACATAACTGTTCATTATTAAACATTAGTGGGTAATCCTCAGGAAGATTTTGTCGGGTTGATAAGTGTAAGAACTGATTTTTTGATGTATTAAAAAGAACAAGATTATTTTTACCCTAATCAGAGATACGAGCCAAGTCAGACATTAGGTGTGCCGTAGCGTCATCCCTTTTTTGTTGAAGTAACTGCTGAGATGGACATTGTGGAAACCGAATGGAAAGGTGAAAGTGAATCGACAGTGAGAATGATTTTAAAGAACAGTGAACAAATCAAGTAAGCAGCAAATAACTATGGAGGTGCTCAGTTTGATGGTAGAGTGCTGGTGGACGACAAAGAAGTGCTAATAAAAATGGAAAGATATCTTGCTCACTACATTCAAAGAAAGGAAAAGGAAGGGGTTGCATTAGATGGGCGCCATATAAGGGAGCAGGCAAAGATATTCTATCACACATGCCTTAAAAAAACCATTAATCCTCCAACAAAACCTTTCAAGGCATCGAATGGGTGGCTATGCCAGTTCCTCAAAAGGAAGGGGTTTAAACACATCAGGTTCAGTGGCAAGTGAGGCAGTGCTGATTACAAATTGGTCGGCTTCACCCCAAGGTAAGCACTTTTTCCCACTCTTTCTCTTGACTCTACCTCTTAATTTTACGATGATAAATGAAACAAACATGGAACTGATTTACTTTACAGTAATATTAATAAGAAAACATCATAAGTAAGAAACATTTAAAAAAAAAATGCATTTACGCTGATGTGAAGATTGGCGTGGTTTACGGGACTGGTGGCGGGGCGAGGCTTGGCTACTGTGGCCCCGCGGGGCCTACGTCATCACCATCACTGTCGGCAGATATTTCCACATCTTGCTGTGTTTTTTCTGCCTCTCTCATGAATCCCTCGAAGTCAGAATCGTCACTGGGGTCATCAGAATGAAAAAGGTTAGGGATGCTAGGATCGCTGGCTGCTTGGGGAGGGGTGGCAGGACTGCTGGTCGATGGGGCAGGGTCTCTTGGGGTTCTCTTGAACTTTGTGATTAGAGACTTGTTAACCCCATCTCTATGGAGGTCAACATAAAAGCGAAGTGGCCGAGAATTAACGATGCATAACCTGGCCAATATTCTCTCCGTCATTGACCAGCTGAAAAAAACCATCGTGAACAACGAATGTGGCAATTTAGGGCTCAGCAAGCATGCCACGGTGTTGACAGGGCCCTTCGTTTTTATGCTGACCTACATAGAGATGAGGTTAACAAGAGGAAGCAGTCTCTAATCACAAAATTATTGAGAACTCCAAGAGACCCTGCCCCATCAACCAGCCGTCCTGCCACCCCTCCCCAAGCAGCCAGCAATCCTAGCATCCCTAACCTTTTTCATTCTGATGACCCCAGTGACGATTCTGACTTCGAGGGATTCATGAGAGAGGCAAAAAAAAAACAGCAAGATGTGGAAATATCTGCCAACAGTGATAGTGATGACTTAGGCCCCGCGGGGCGACAGTAGCCAAGTCTCACCCCGCCACCAGTCCTGTACACCAAGCCAATCTTCACATCAGTGTAGATGCATTTTTTTTTTAAATGTTTCTTACCTATGATGTTTTCTCATTAATATCACTGTACAGTACATCAGTTCATGTTTGTTTCATTTATCATCGTAAAATTAAGAGGTAGAGTCGAGAGAAAGAGTGGGAAAAAGTGCTTACCTTGGGGTGATGTCGACCAATTTGCCTTTATTTCATATATTTAATTGCTTGAATTTTGCGAATTTTGATTTTGCGAGGGTTTTTGTCGACCATATTCTCACAAAATTGGAGGAAGCACTGTGTATCAGACATTAGTCCGGATTGCATCAGTGGTTTTCATCACCATTGCAGTATTGTACTGTGTTATACCTTCACTACATTAATCAAATGGTATAATAATACTGTACTGTGCACTGAAAAACATGTATTTTACTTGTCTTATTGTGGTGAACATAGCTGAAGTGGTCAGGCAGTCCGCACTGCTTCTAGCTTCATCGGACTTTTTTCGATATATAGGAGTTTAGTCTGGTAGCTCCTCGAGTCCGATAAAAGCGAATTCCGGTTTATTGAAGTCCGTTATATCGAGGTTTTACTGTATTTCATATCCTATCCACTCTCAGTACTCCACATACATTCCTCAGCAGTCCCATCAGCACTGCTCTGACTCTTGACTTTCCATTTTCATGCCACACCATAGTCTCACATCCATATGTTGAAAATTGCACTAGCACTTCTTCATGTAAGCCTTGCATAGCTGCAACACTCAAGCCTCTGTTTGATCGTGAATCACTCACTTTGATGCCCATTTACCCATACACATGCCTCACTACCATCATAAAAACTCATGATGGCACCTAGCAGCTCACCTTCTACACCGTACATTCACAAAACCTTCCACAGTCCTTCTCTTTCTACTTTGTCATATGCTTTGTCATATGCTTTTTCCAGATCCATGAATGCCATAAACACCTTATAGTTCTTCTCACAAGCTTTCTCCACTATCTGTCTAATTACAAATGTTTGATCCACACATCCTCTGCCACTCCTAAAGCCACCCTGTTCATCACTCACTAGGACATCTGATCTCTCTCTTACTTTCCCTATAATAATTCTTATATATACCTTCCCTACCACACTCAGTAAACTTATGCCATGATAATTCTTGCACTCATTTTGCTCACCTTTATTTTTGTACAGGGGTACAATCACAGCCTTTTTCCACTCTGCTGGCATAATTTCACTCATCCATGCCTTCTTACGTATCTCCAACAAGCACTTCATTCCACTCTCTCCGCAACACTTAATCATCTCTCCATACACCTCATCAACTGCAGCTGCTTTCCCATTTTTCAGTCGCTTCACAGTGTTCTTCACCTGAACGAGAGTCACGTTTCCTGGCACTGCATTCCTTCTCTGCACATCCGCAAAACCAGTCATGTTTATAGCGGCTCTGCTCTCTTTATTCCCATTCAACATGCTTTAAAAATATTCTTTCCATCTGGTCCTTACTTCATCCCCATAGGTTAAATAATCTATCACTTACATCCTTCACATCTTCACATATCTTTATTTGGTCACTTCTACATTTCTGCACCTTTTTCCAGAATAACTACCTATTTTCAGAGCAATTGCATTCATTTTTCTTCCTTGAGCATCATTTGCCTCCTTCTTTTTCGTCTTTACTAGTCTTTTTGTATGCTTCCTGCTCTCAGTATATTCAGTTCTTATTTCAGTTGAACCCCTGTCCTGTGACCACTCTAGCCAATTCTTCCTCTTTTTCTCCACTGCTTTCTTAACCTCTTCATCCTGCCATGCCTTACCTTTCTTCTTTGTTGTTACTCTTGCCACACCACACTCTGCTTTGGCATTCGTAATTAACCAGTCCCTATATGCATTCCACAGGCTGTCCAGATCCATTTCATTCCAGTTCACTGATTCTAACTCCTTCCCTACTTTGGTCCTGTATTTATCTTCCATTTCTTTGTTCCTCAGGTTCTCGACTTAAAGTCTTTTTCCCTGACAGTTTCTCTCTGTCCTGGTCCACTTCTTTCCTCTCAGCCTGGTCTTGCATACCACAATCATATGATTTGACAGACCTCAGTATCATCCTCTCACGGCCATTGTATCAGTAACCATTCCCAGCATCAACCTCTGTACGAGAATGTGATCAGTCAGGCTCCTTTCAACACAATTCCCATTCCCTTTATACCATGTATATGTTGTATCAGTAACCATTCCCAGCATCAACCTCTGTACGAGCATGTGATCAGTCAGGCTCCTTTCAACATGATTCCCATTCCCTTTATGCCATGTACAGTAGGCGGGGAAAGTATTGACGTTTTTTTGCCGACATCATTCTTTTTCGCGTTAAGTGAAGTAGGGTCAATACTACCCTCCTCTGTGATGCAAAATGAGCTGACGCTTTTTCAACGGGAGCTGGCAACCCTGCTTGATAGGTTTGGCACCACAGGAGCAGGCTCAGTAATGTTTGGGCAGCCACAGGAGGAGGATTGTCTCTGTGTGTGATGCACCACTAGGGCATGTTTTGACTCAAATAACAGTTATTTTGTTACCTACCACAAGCAAGGACAAATGTGTGGAAATGATTACTTTATACAAAGATGGCCACAAACTCCCATTTATTGCAAATCAGATGGTGTTAGACTGAGGACAGTGCAGAGACTGGTGAAGCGGTTCAAGGACAGTGGGGAGGCCATTCCTCCCACTCCACTTCCCAAGCCTGGGAGACCTCGTAAGACAACCTTCAGGACCCGTCAGCTGATGTCAAGGCAAGTTAGCAAGGATCCAAGGCTAACAGCACGGGATTTAAAAGAAAAGAACCCACAGTTGCTGGCAGATGTGTCTGTCAGAAGTGTGCAGCAACTGTTGCATAACGATCTGGGCTACAGGAGTTTTTGTGCTCGTAAAAAACCACTGCTAACTGCACTTCAGAAGAAAAAGAGAGTAAATTTTTTAAAGAAATATCTTGCCTGGAGTGAGGAGCAATGGAAAACTGTGCTTTGGAGTGATGAGTCAACATTTACTGTCACTGGTACCCCTTCATCACGAGTGTACCGCAAACCAGGCAGTGACCCCCTGGATCCTAAGTACACTTCCAAGTTTGTTAAATACCCAGCCTCACTCATGGCTTGGGGCTGCTTTACATATTATGGTGTTGGTGAGTTGGTAATTCTACCTGCAAATGAAAAAGTGAACCAGAACAATTATTTGGAGCTCTTATGTGATATTTTAAGTGACTCTTGATAAAACCAAGGCAAGAGTATTTATGCAAGATTCTGCCCCTGCACATGTTGCAAAGTCAGTGAAACACTGGCTAACAGACTGTGAGGTTCCCTTTATTCGAGATTGGCCGGAAACAGCCCAGATATCAATCCCATTGAGAATTTATGGGCGCACATGAAGCGGCACATCATCTTTGCCTAAACTTGAGGCTGCAGTCAAGCAGCTATGGAGCAGTTTTAGTCCATCTGTTCTGCAAAACTACGCCATCAGTCTCCCCAGACGCCTTAAGAAGATAATAAAGGTGAAGGGGAATGCCAGTAAATACTAAATTCAGTGGTGAGTGTTAATTTATTTGTTTCTCCTTGCTAACCACAAGAATGTTTTCTTTTTTTAAGATGGCGTCAACACTTTCCGCACCTACTGTATATATATATATATGTGCATCTTTGTGTTTGAAATATGAGGCACAAATGCACAACCTCCTTTCCTGACACATATCCTTCAGTCGCATCCCTTTATCATTTTCTCCTTTTACTCCATTACAACCCATTATGTTATCCTTAGGACCAGTGCCTACTTCCATTCATATCGCCCTTTATGATCACTTCATGGCTCTTGGGCATTTCTTACACTACTTCATCCAGCTCATCCCAAAACCTGTCTTTCTGTCTCTCACTCCTGTAATCACACAGTGCATACACTGCAATCACAGCCACTTTCACCTTCTCAAACTTGAACTTGACATACATACATTTTGAGCTGACACATTTGTAATCTCTCATTCCACTCTGCCACACTTCATTCATCAACAAAGCAACTCATTTTTTTGCATCTTCCTCATCCATTCATGCCCAACCTTACACACACCCTCTCACTCCTCCACTTCAGACACTCTTATCTTTGTTTCACACAGTGCCATTATGGCATATCTCACACTCTTGAACACATTCACCACTTCCACTCTCTTGCTCTCCTCATTCACACTTTTCATCCAGCTCATCTCAAAACCTGTCTTTCTGTCTCTCACTCCTGTTATCACACTGTGCATACACTACAATCACAGCCACTTTCACCTTCTCAAACTTGAACTTGACATACATACATCTCGAGCTGACATATTTGTAATCTTTCATTCCACTCTGCCACACCTCATTCATCAACAAAGCAACTCCTTCTTTGCCTCTTCCTCTTCCATTCATGCCCAACCTTACACACTATACACCCTCTCACTCCTCCACTTCACACCCTCTCATACAGTGCCATCACGGCATATCTCACACTCTTAACACATTCACCTCTTCCACCGCCTTGCTCTCCTCATTCACACTTTTCACATTCCGCATGGCCATGCAAATCTGCCCATTTGGTTGAGGCCCCGGGCAGGTGTTGGGCCCTCCGAGGCTGTCCAAAACACTTGCCATGATTAAGTGATTTTGGATAGGGGGAATCTGGGGGACACTAAACCTGGCCAAAAACCCCGGTTATACTGTTACAACCCAGCATAGTAATGGTTTCCAGGGCACAGGATACCATATGACTTGTCACTCAGTGTAGAGACCACAAGGCATCTCTACACTAAGTGAGTGGATGATGGGTGCCTCCATCTACCATAAGGTGCCCCACAAGTAGTACAATATTAATAATAATGGTGATGATGATAATATTCATCATCATCATCATCATACAGACCTCCTTTCCCACCCTGGGGAGTAGCACATCCAGATACCCTAAGTTTGCCCAGTCCAATGGGCCACACTTCCATTCACTCATCATTCAAGCCTCTGGATCCTGGCTCTATCTGATATGCCAAAAACATTCACCACATTATGTAGCTTTACATAAATGTGTCCCATAGAGTCAGTAATAATAATAATAATACAGTAATAATAATAATAATGATCCATCCATTATCTAAATCTGTGTTGCCCCCTGAGGAGCGCAGGAACCCGGGGCAAGTTAAGTTGATCTTTTCATTTAAGATGAGAGTGACCACCTCACTCATCCCTGAGTGGCATTATGTGAGCAATAAACTCCAGCCACCCATTGGATGTGAACCGGCACAGGCTCAATCCAGTTGAAGCTCCTTAAATACCCATTGAACCATCAGGCGCCATAATTTGGTTATATGGTTACCACCTAGCGTAGTAAATGGCTTCCTGGCATACAGGAAACCATTTGGCTTGTCACTCAGTGTAGAGTCACAAGTGGACAGAAGGAAGAGAAAAGAATGAAGGAAAGAACGACATAAGAGGAATGAAGGAAGGAAGAAAGAAAAGAGCAGGCACCCGAGAACAGCACTACATCAAGTAAGTGGAAGGTGAGCACCCCCACCTACCACCAATAATAATAATCATCATCATCCGGACCTCCTTTCCCACCCTACAGCAGGGTGGGAGTAGCAGTGTCCAGACAGCCCAGATTTGCCCGGTCCAGTGGGTCATGGTTCCATTCACTCATCATTCAAACCCCCGGAATCCTGGCTCTGTCGGATACTCCTAAAACATTCACCATGTTCTGTAGCTTCACATAAACATATCCGATAGAGTCAGTCTGGACACTGCCATGTTAAAATGGGTGCCAAATCCCCAATATGGACTTCTCCTCACAACATTCATCCAGCCACCTCAGTCTCTTGTCAGTTCCCTAGCCTCATCGACTTACAAACACCTCCTCACACACTCATCCACCATATCTCTCCACCTTCTCCCTGGCCTACCTTGTCTCTTCTGTCCTCCAAATTCACTCAGATATACCTTTTTCACCACTCTATTAGTATCCATTCTTTCCACATGACCATGCCATCTCAGTAAGGTATTTTCGATTCTGGTGTCCACAGACTTCCTCACTCCACTTCTTTCACGAATCACATTATTTCGTATCCCATCCACCCTCTGTACTGCACATACATTCCTCAGCAGTCTCATCTCCACTGCTCTTACTCTTGACTTTTCATTTTCATGCCACTCCATAGTCTCACATTCATATGTTAAGTTGGCACTAACACTCCTTCGTGTAAGCCTCGTGCAGCTGCAACACTCAAGCCTCTGTCTCTTATCAAGACCTTCATTGCACCAGCTACTTTTCATCCTTGTGTCACTCTACTCTCAACTTCTTTTGCACATTTTCCTCTCTTTTCTATCACTGTACCCAGATATTTGAACACTCACCAACTCCAGTCTCTTTCTGTTCACTGTAACATCACACTAGGAGTCACCTTCTCTCTCAGTAACCATCACTTTACTCTTTTCTACATTTACTGTCAAAGCACAATGCTCACAGACATCAGCAAAACTCTGCACTAGCCTACCAAGTTCTTTTGTGGTATTTGCAAATAGTACTGGATTGTCAGCATACAACAAATTTGAGATATTCCATCCATCACCATTCACTACCATCGCCATCCCTCTTTCCATTACTCGTGTTTCTACTCCTCTCATGACCCCATCCATGTATATATTGAACAACCATGGGGACATCACACAACCTTGTCGCATGCCCACAACCGAAAGTGAACCATTCACTTAGATGCCAATTAACCCTTACACATGCTTCACTACCATCGTAAAAACTCTTGACGGCACCTAGCAGCTTACCATCTAACCGTACATGCACAAAACTTTCCACAATTCTTCTCTGTCCACACTGTCATATGCTTTTTCCAGATCCATGAATGCCATAAACTCCGTATAGTCCATCTCACAAGCTTTCTCCACTATCTGTCTCACTGCAGATATTTGATCCACACATCCTCTGCCACTCCTAAAGCCACCCTGTTCGTCACTCACTAGGAGTTCTGATATCTCTCATGTTCTCTATAGTAACTTTTCCCTATACCTTCCCTACCACACTCGATAATCTTGTCATGATAATTCTTGCACTCACTTCACTCACCTTTATTTTCATACAGGGGTACAATCACAGCTGGCACAGTTTCACTCATCCATGCCTTCTTACATATCTCAAACAAGCACTTTATTCCACTCTCTCCACTACTCTTAATCATCTTTACATACACCTCATCAACCCCAGCTGCTTTCCCATTTTTCAACTGCTTCACAGCACTTTTCATCTGCGCTAGTCTCTTCTGGCACTGCATTCCTTCTCTGCACATCCCCAAAACCAATCATATTTACAACCGCTCTGCTCTCTTTTCCCATTCATCAGGCTTTCAAGATATTCTTTCCATCTTGTGCATACTTCATCCCCGCCTGCATCCTTCACACCATCACATTTTTTTTTTTCCGCTTTCACTTCTACATTTCCGCACCTCTTGCCAGAATAACTTCCTATTTTCAGAGTAGTTTGCTTTCATTTTTCTTTGTAGATCATCATTTACCTCCTGCTTTTTCCTCTTCACTAACCTTTTTATGTGCTTCTTGCTCTCAGTATATTCAGTTCTTATTTCAGCTGAACCCCTGTCCTGTAACCACTCTAGCCACTTCTTGCTCTTTTCCCCCACTATTCTCTTAACCTCATCATCCCACCATGGTGTACCTTTCTTCTTTGTTGTTATTCTTGCCACACCACACACTGCTTTAGCATTCCTAACATAGCAGTCCCTGTATGCATTCCACAGACTGTCTAGATCTGTTTCATTCCAATTCACTGATTCTAACTCCTTCTCTACTTTGGTCCTATAATCATCTGCCATCCATTCATCCATCATCCACTCCTACACCACCCCATGAGGAGCGCAGGAGCCTGGGGCTAGGCAAATTGGTCCTGACATTGAAGATGAGAGTGACCAGCCTCACTCATCCCTGAGTGGCATTACGTGAGCAATAACCCCAACCATCCCTTGGATATAAACCTTCCCTGGCTCAATCCAATTGGAGTGCTGTAATTACCCACTAAACCACCAGGTGCCATAATTTGGTTTCTTTGATTCTCAGCTTCTGAACTTTCAGTCTTTCTCACTAACTGCTCCTCTCTCTCCTGATCTACCTCACTCCTATCAGCTTGATCTTGCGTACCAGAAACATATGATCTGACAGACCTCCACATCGTCCTCTCATGGCCCTCTTATCAGCAACCATTCTCACATCATCGACCTCTCTATGAGCACATGATCAATCAGGCTTCTTTCAACACGATATTAACATAGTCCAGTGAAAGCTCAATTATCCGTGTTCGGAATATTTGAATTTTGGTATATCCAGGCCATGACGAAATGATGCAGTGGCATGTAATACGTAAAATTATCTGTACAATATCTCCCATTTAAACAGCGAGTGTCTGGTTGCTAGTGAGTGAGCCATGGGTCATCGGAAGTGAGTCTACCCCACACCCACATGTCCCGCTCACAACTCGCTCATGAGAGCGGGGGGTTTGAGTTTGGTGAGGCGATTGATAAGGAATGGAAGCTACCATCAGGGAGATGCTCTTGTTTGCTCGTTCGCCAAACATATGCTTTACTTTAAGCAGTAGGAGCACCTTATCAAATCAGTTCTTCTTCTCCCTCTTAGTTTGTTATAGTTTCTGACAATTTCTAGGGTGGTAAATAAATGTTTCTTGTTAAATCTGTTTCCCCATTGTTTTTAGCTGTTCTGCTGTTACAGTTCTTGTTTGATTCATCAGCATAATGGCGGAAGGGACTGTCCTAACCTAAGTGTTTAACTAAACCTAAACTAACCTAGCTTAACTGTACCATATAATTTAACCTAACCTAACAGAACATCCAGTTGGGAAATTGGGAAATGATATTCTATGTTGAGTAAGTTTCTTCCATTGTGCTGGAAACAAACAGTCGTAGGTATGGGTCAAGGAACTTGATGATAATAATGGGGGAAGTTTTTCAGCAGGAAAAAGTAACTTACCTTAGAAAAAGTCAGAGAACAAACTGGAGGAATATTAATTGAATTGGTGACGTTTTTCTGCTGCTTAAAGTAAATCTTACATTTACCAGTAAATAAATCAGTTCAAGAGTACTTTGTTTTGTTTCCACCAGATTAATCGTGATTTCAGACTATTCGGGCACCCCTTCACACCATATTGCCAGGATAATCAGCCTGTCACCTGTGATGGATTAATCTGGGGGGTGGGGGGGAGCCTGATCTGATGAAGCCAAAATTTTGTTATATCCACCCCCCCCCCCTTCCCCAGGGTGGGATTTTAAGCACGTTTGAAATTAAATTACTGCATATTTTAGTAATAAATATGTCAGATCTCTTCTTTATGAAACACATCTATTGCAACCTGTTGCGATCCATTTCATAGCAATTTTTTGTTATAACCAACTGAAGTTTGGTTGCTTCATGTTGTATGTTAAATCCAGTATCCGGTCTTTCGAGATATGTTAAATCAAGGTTTTACTGAGGTGATAACAATAATAATATCTGCCCTTTCCTCTCTTCCATCCCTCCTCTTCTGTCTTTCTTTCCTTCATTCTTTCCTCTTTCTTCTGCCTATGGGTGACTTTGCACTCCCTCTTCTCTCTTTCTTTCCTTCATTCTTTCCTCTTCCTTCTGCCTATGGGTGGCTCTGCACAGAGTGACAAGCCAAATGGTTTCCTGTCCACCAGGAAACCATTTACTACACTGGGTGGTAACCATGTAACCAGATTATGGCACCTGGTGGTTTAGTAGGTGATTAAAGTGCTCCAATCGGATTGAGCCTGTGTGGGCTTATATCCAAGAGATGGTTGGGTTTTATTGCTCATGTAATGCCACTTAGAGATGAGTGAGGCTGGTCACTCTCAACTTAAATGTCAAGACCAACTTGCCTGGCCTCAAGTTCCTACACTCCTTATGGGGCAACATAGGATTGAATGATGGATGAATAAAAATAATAATAATAATATTGATAATTGTAATAATAATAATAATTCCATCCATCCATCATCCAATCCTACATTGCTCCGTGAGGAGCGTAGGAGCCCAGGGCTAGGCAAGTTGGTCATGACATTTAACCCTTTCACTGCGGGATTTATATTCGTCTTGATTCTCAAAAAGTGTCAATTCTCCAGCAAAAAATCAAAATGGTATTAGGTAATTGCCTACAACATTTTTGTGATTGCTTAATACTTACACATCCATTGTCAGCACTAAAATTCCATAATAGCTACATATATTGTCAACAGGAAGATGAATACATCAAGTATTTGCCGGGGATTTAATTAAAAGGACGCCGAGATGCTGGCCAGCTGATACGTAAAGATCTGGTGTTTACCGTAATGCCATATTCATTATCAAGCATTTTCTACACACTTAAATGTCCAGCACCTTATTAAAAATATCTGATCACATTGCATTGCATATAACTCACCTAAATAATGGTAAAAATCCATAGAATGGTGACATTCGGCCAAGTGCCTGATCAGCTGGGCGGGCATGTTTGTTGACATGATGTTTCGACTTGCCGCTGTATGATGGCAGCACTTTCTGGGACGCTGTTGCCATAGCATCGTCGACGAGAGTCTGGAGTACCGCACAGCCACTTCAAACCGTTTTCTGAGGCCTGTCGCCTACAGTCGTTTTCCGCAGCGAAAGGAAATAATTCATAGAACGACTATAGTAATATAATGCAGCGAAAGGGCTAAAATGAGAGTGACGAGCCACACTCATCCCTGAGTGGCATTCCGTGAGTAATAAACTCCAACCACTCACTGGATATAAACTTTCACTGGCTCAATCCGATTGGAGCTCTGTAATTACCCACTAAACCACCAGGTGCCAAAATTTGGTTAAATGGTTACCATCCAGCTTAGTAAATGGTTCCCTGGTGTACAGGAAACCATTTGTCTTGTTACTCAGTGTAGAGTCGCCCACAGCCAGAAAGAAGAGGAAGAATGAAGGAAAAAAAGACAGAAGAGGCAGTGTAAAGTCGCCCGTAGGCAGAAGGACGAGGAAAGAATGAAGGAAAGAAAGACAGAAAAGGATGGAAGGAAAGAACGATGGAGGAGGGGAAAGGGCAGACACCCGAGAGCAGCACTACATCGAGTGAGTGGATGATGAGCGCCCCTACCTACCACAAATAATAATCGTTTTCCGTTTCGTTTTCGTTTTCGTAGGCTCCAACATGCTTGCATGCATCGGCC
>JAGKTI010006063.1:0-24471 GCA_018397915.1 Birgus latro | reverse complement strand
CGGGATTGCCAGCGACAGAAGCAGCAAGAGCAAGGACAGTCAGGTTAGGTTTTATTTATTTTTTTATATTTATTTATTTATTTACATGCCATTCAGTCTGTATTCACCTGTACTGTAGGTAGCACTACATTGAGGGAGTGGATAATGAGTGCATCATTTTATTTATTTTTTTATTATTATTATTATTTTTTTAGTGAGAGATTAAAGAAGAGAATGAACTGGAAGTAAGTGGACGAAAATATAAAAAACAGTCAGGTCAGATTAGGAGGGTCAGAGAGACATTATGTTTACATTATATTAGTTCATATAGAAAATTTTTACTGAAAATAAAGTAGTAACTAGTCTGTAGCTTGTACCTCATCTGCCCAAGAAATCTGAGCCGAATAAAATCATCCAACATTATCTACACTAAAACATATACTGAAGGAGTTATATGAGATTGATTCAGCCTGGGATGGGACTCTCCCAGTAGTGGGGGGGGGAGAATGTATGTACCATATGGTACTTTATACCCATGGGCTAAAGAGTTAATGTACTTATTTCATAGTTACATTTATGCTTTCCAGATTGTTAGGACTTCTTTCATATAGGAGGAAGAGTATAGTAGTAGCACTCAGTATACACAGTAGCACTCAGTATACACAAAATCCCCACTCAGAGTTGTGTCAGTATGAAGTTTTTAATTACCATCTGTTTTTCAAATATAAGTTGCTGGTGATTCACTATAAAGTTGTGTTGAAGTTAGAAATAGTATTGCATATGTTTGATAATCCCCTAATCTGGAACCAAAAGCATTCCTCACTTTTAATAATGTTTTATGTACTGTAAGTAGCATGATGCCTTCACACATTCTGGATTAAGTGAAGATTGACTACAGTAAAGATTCATTAGTATATGTAATAATGTCTTTCTGTCTGCCTATCTGTCTGTCTGTCTGTCTGTCTGTCTGTCTGTCTATCTGAGTATCTGTCTATCTATCTATCTATGTCTGTCTATTCATCTATATATACAGTATATATATATATGGATGAAGCAGGTTTCCAGGTGCCCTTTATATTTGTACTACATGAGGAAAGTTCTCTAACCTCTTTTAGTTCAGTTGGTGGCCAGATTTTCTTAGATTGGAGGGTTGATTGGACTGTTATCTAACTCTTATTCCTATCTCTAAGGTTCATCAGATTTCATGCTACCATAGCTTAAGTATTGAAGTTGCAAGAATGGATTGCTTTGATCATGTAGCAACAAAGTAAAGTAACATGCATGGCAGTAAATTTCATTGGTGTATTTGTGACAGATGTTGGTGAAGGAGACTCCCAGACTCCCTCCACCACCCCAGGCCAGACCCCAGATGCCAGTCATGATCCCCCCCAGAGGTCCCCTAGAGATGCAGGTGGAGTGGCATCAGGGTCAGATGGTGGGGGAGCAGCACCTGAAGGCACCTCCAATATTACTGAAAGTGGGAATTCTACTCTGGAAAGTCTGGGTGGTGCGATGTCATCCCTGGCTGCTGCCTCAGAGGACCTAACATCCCGCCAGAACCAGTTGGTGTCCCTCCAGCAGCAGCTTAGTGAAATGAAGCACCTCCTGGACATCACTAGTTCAGCGCAGCGCCAGGTCACTCACACTATAGTATTATTTTTTAGTGTGGGTGTTTGTGGTGAAAATGTAAAATGAGACATTGACTGCGAGAATGTATGCAAGTGAGGTGGAAGGAGAGAGAGACAGAATGGGATGGTGGGGTGGGGTGGGGAGGTATTTGAATGAGGATGGTGTTAGCTGGTGGAAGGGCAGCTTGATGGCAGAAGACAGAATGACACAGATGCAGTATGGTCATGACCACCCCTTTTGGCTTTGAGGTGTGAGGTTATACTATGGATTGATATATAGATTACGTCGTTTGTAGATAGTCAACATATTGACTATATCTGGCTGGTGAATTTGAAGCACATCTATAAAGAAAAGTACCTCCTGGAATATTTGCAGATGGTTAGGTTTGTGAGGCAGAGCCAGGATTCTGGAGACATGAGTGATGTGTGAATAAAGTATGGAAGTTAAAGTAGCCAAGGAACTGACAAGGTATTCAAACTGATGGATGAATTTTGTATAGAGATGTCCATGATAAGTATTGCACTCCATTCTTTTCTTGGTTGTCAGTGGATTAACTTTCCCATGGGTATATGTGAAATGGATTTTAAAAGAGAAATATATCTGGATATTTTTTGCATATTCATTTGAGCCATGTTTTAGGCATGGGTGATGTGTGAATGTATTATTTGTCATATTTCTCACCATATAAAAGGCTGCATTGTGGAAAAAAAACACTGATTTGGAAGGACAATTTTGTGGAGAATTTTCTTAAATCTGTTGAGTAGCAGTATATATGCATCTTGTTTTTCATGATTCATCCATCCACCCATCATCCAATCCTATGTCGCCCCATTCATCAACAATAATAGTTAATCAGTTGTTTTATACCAGTATGCAAGAATATTTATGATTGCCAAATGATGACTAACTAATCAAGTGCATATTATTTCTTATAATTATACCAGTAGTATTACATGATGCTTTTTTACTTTGGAAAAATACTTGAGATTGGCAAGTAATGACATAACTGTCTCTGTATGAACTTGTTTTGAATTAATCTTAAGCTAACCTGCACCTTACTGATCACTTTCATCTTAGCACTGATGAGAAGCCTACACTTGATACTGAGCAATTTGGGTGGAGCAGCTGCAGCATCCACTGGGAAACCTAACCACAAAAATATATCCCAGTAACTTGCTGTGGGGAGAGACTCTTGTCTGACCCAGGTAGGGAGCTGTCCACTGCAAGGGGATGCTGGTTCCCTACTTAATATATGACTGTGCAGTACAGTAGTTGTATTGTCAGCAACCCCACAGTAGTTACTTACCTGTGGTTGACGGGTCTGCTCAGTCAGACAGACCACATTTCAACAACAACAACAGCTACAACAACTTCCATTTTAGAGGATGCATGGAAATTCATCTTAAATGTCAGGACCAACTTGCCTAGCCCAGGGTGCCTACACTCCTCATGGGGCAACATAGGATTAGATGCTGGATGGATGGATGGATTTTTAAGAGAGAGTGGAAAAAAAAAAAAAAAGTGTCATATAAGGTGAAGAATATGATACAGAATATTTTGACTTGTTGCTCAGTTCAGTCACCTGAAGGAACACCACACGGAGCAAGTGAAGGATGGATGGTGGGTGTCCAGCTTCTGTAGAATGTGTTTTGTTTGTATCTATAGGCTGAGGCTCGTGCACAGGAGTCCAAGCGACGTCTGGATGAAGCCAAAAGCCAGCAAGCCAACTTGACCCTGAACAATACTGAGAGTGGGGAGCAGGAGGGGGCTCAGGCACTCAAAAGTGGGGAGGAGGTGGTGAGCCTTTCTGGGCGCAGAATTGTGCTTTCAGAGGAGGAGAGGAGAAACCCAGAGATTGCCTCAAAATACCAGTAAGTAGTTGACTTTGCTTTGAATTATGGATCCAGTTTTATATTATGTTCTTGAAATGAATTGCTAGATGTGGATCTCCCGCAAAAAATTTGTAGCAGCTAGTAGTCATTGTTTGGATTACAGTTGTTGAGAATTAGACATGTATAATGTATAAGGTCTACACTAGACTGATGCACAAGAGATTTACATTATAGTGCCAGTACTGTTATTTGCATTTTAGTTTGTACATCTGTGCATTACATTGATTTATAACTTGATGTGCAGTATAGTGATATTAATGAACTTGCTCAGCAGAATGCTTATTGTCAACTGTAGTGTTATTCTTATTCAGTAATTTGTTTGAGTAATTGTTTTCACATGTGTTTTGCAACACTTGTACAGACAACTGGCAGATGCCAAGAAACGTCTGGCCAAAATGGAGGAGGTGATTGAGATGATTTCAGCAGCCAAGAGGAGCGGCCAAAATTTGCGGGAGGTGATGCCTTCTGACTACCTGGCTATACTTGAGGATGCTGAGGTGGGTTGAGGTGTACACAGTGTGGGAGGGTGAGGGTGTGGGGAAGGGTGGAGGGTGTGATGAGTATAAGAGAATCAGCTGTGAAAGTATATACGAAGTTAAGAATGCGTGAGTAGGCAGACGGACAAGAAAGGGGAAAATGAGGTATGTATGAATGGAGTAGATGCTTGAAAGTGAGAATAGTATTATGGTTAAGAATTTTGAATGGAGTGAGAAGTACTGTAATAGCATACCAGTATATGGAGGATTTGTATTGGAGGAAAGGAGCAAAGAATGTGCAGTGTGGTGTAGTCTTCCGAAAGTCTAGATCGCGATTTGCACATTCCAACATGTCGTGAGCAACATTTATCCAAGAGAAGAGATCATGACATGTGACGAAGCACCTGCAGCCTGAGATACCGAAAACAGACTTTGAAAAATGTTTCAGGCAGTGGAAAGAATGCTAGGCTACTTGTATCAGGTCAAAAAGGCCCTGCTTTGAGGGGGATTAGTGTCCTAGCACAACAGGTTAGCTGTTTATTTTTTTTAGGGCCTAAGGTTGGATACATTCTGAACTGACCTCATATGTAAGGTCAGGATTGTGGTGAAATATTACTATGACTGTGTTTATGTATGACATTGATAGTGAGGTCTAGTTACGTCTGTGATGATGGTTGGAAAGGAGGTCCGGATGATGATGATGATTTATTAATGTCTTTGATAATGATGTACGATTTTACCCGATAACTGTAGTGATGCTGATAATGAGGATGATTGACTTTCTAACTCTTCATATCCACCCTCATCCACTCCCTAAGGCTGAAATGTGCATGCCAAGCAGCGATGTACGCCTCAGCCAACCGACCTCCGAGCAGCCAACCCCAGACCAGGCTGAGGAGGAAGACGACAATCGTAGGGTATCCCGTCGCCAACCTCGAGGCCCTAGAATGTGAGCGCTGGATGATTTATGAGGGTTGATCATATATTGCATCCCCTATCTTTTGTATTGTGAGAATGCCCTAGAGTACTGGTTTGTGAGGAGAGCAGACATTTTAGCTGCTTTGTGAAATCAATCTGCAACCATGCAGTCAGTGGACTTGATAAGAAGACACTATAAATCACGGGAAGGGTGCATAACAGATGTTATGGTATTAGAGGTAGAATGTGAGGTAATGCTGATTTCAAGTGTGCTGTGTGTCAGGGAGAGCAGGTGGAGATTGTCAGGCGTGAAAGGATTGAACTTGCTGGTGAGTCTCTTGAGTGTGTGGAAGAGTTTTGTTATTTGGGAGACATGTTATGTGCTGAAGGTGGTGCTCGAGCTAGCTCTATGGCTAGAGTGTGGAGTGGTTGGAAGAAATTCAGGGAGCTGTTGCCTCTCCTGACATTGAGAGGACTCTTCCTCCATGCTAAGGGATTGTTGTGTGCAGCATGTGCTAGGAGTGTAATGCTGTATGGTAATGAGACTTGGGCAGTAAAGGAAGAGGATATTCACAGGCTCAGATGTACAGAAATGACAATGATTAGGTGGATGTACAGTGCATCCCTGACTGTGAGGCCTGGGGGGGCTAGGTTTACAATGGAAGAGTTGAGGGGTAGGATGGGACTGGAGTGTATTGATGTTATGATGAGGATAGGTAGATTGAGATAGTTTAGACATGTGAAGAGGATGGGGGATGATAGTTGGGTGCAGAAAGTGAGAAATGTTAATGTTAAAGGTAGGGTTGAGAGGTAGTCTGAAAAGACTTGGGAAAGGTTGGGTTGTGAGAGGTAGACTGAAAAGACCTGGGATGAGGTCATTGAGTGTGACCTCAGGGATAAGGGATTGAATATTGAAGTTACAAGAGATCGAGCAGCATGGAGAGCAGCCATTAGGTGACCAAGACTGACGCATGCAAACATGTTGGAGCCTTCAAAAATGAAAACAGAAACGAAAATGATGCAGGGTAGACTTCTTCCTTTGTGACATGAGTGCATTCCTCATATGGGACAGTTCTCGGATGCCCTTAGGTAGATCATGGGGATGCCATATTGCATTAGCCCCATTGCCCTCATATGCTTTGTAGGTTCCTGGTGGTCTTGTGGTTAAGGCACACCAACTGGATATGGCCCATAGTGGTCTGATTCTGAGGGGTGATTGGGATTTATTGCTCACCTAATGCTGAAATGCCACTAAAGGGAACTAGGTAGCCAAACTCCGAGCTTGGTGTATCTGATTGGGCTTTATTGGATCAGATTATGGATAGATGAATGGAAAGACTTCTGGTATTGGTATTGAAGGAGTTAATGAGGATGTATGAAATCCCTCCATTTTGAAAAGTCTCTTTCAAATATTATGTGATTGTATAGAGATAGCATGAGTGAACTGTGAATAATTGACTGAATTAAAGGATTACCATGGCTTTAATGGAAATACTCTAATTTACTTCTGTTTTCAAATCTCTGTTTAGCATATAAACTTTAGTGATAAAAATATAAGAGTTAAAATGTTGACCAGTACTTTACTTTGTGCTTATGACAATGCTGAGGTCCATATTCTGATGGGTTTAGGAGACTATAACACCTCTTCCTCAGCAGTTTGCTTCTGTATATTGTACATTAATATTTACTTTTATGTGCTAGTGTTAGGAGAAGTACCTGAAATGTTCTACTCATGTGGAGAGAATGGAGAATGAGACTGACCAGGATAGGGCCTGTACATGAGGTGGAGGAAGGGAGGAGAATGGGGAGACCAAGGATGAGATGAGGATGGGATGGAAGGGTGAGAAGGGGGTGAGTTATAGTGAAATTACATGGAGGCAGTTCATTTGTAGCTACCCATTCTGGGTTCATGGAATCTTGCACTAGATGTAGATAATATTTATGCAGTATTGTTGTTATTTCTGTAATGAGACAGTTGAGCATTTTAGCATATGAAGGGCTTTTCATTTGATGGCAGCTATGTACTGCCACCAAGCATTTTCAAGACTGCAGTTGTGGGGTTGTATGTCTTTACTGATGCCCTTTCCTGTAAGGTTAGCCACCCTTGTGTAGTAAATTGTCTCCTGAGCTGCAGGAACCATTTAGGGTGTTAATCAGTGTACAGTCACTGGGTGGTAGCACTGGATTGAGTAAGTGGATATGGGGCATAAATGAAACACAGGAGAGCAATAAAGTTTAATATGCAAAATAAATCACTAAATAAGTGTTATGGAACCTTTAGCCAAAGATAATACAACCCTCAGTACATTGCAACCTTAGGGGCAGCATTGGTCGTGGTGAACGTGAACGTGAGAGGCGTGCAAGGGAGCAGGAGCGCAGTGAAATCTCAGCCATGCAGAAGCGGCTGAACAAGGCCACACCACGGGTCCCGCCTATCAATGAAGGCTCTCGTCATGGCCATGAGAAGGGTGCCATAAAGAAGCAGCCACAGGTGGGTTAATTCTTCAACTCGAGCTTGGCACAGATACCATCTTTCCAGGATATTTTACATACTTTAGTGGCAGAATAAGATAATGCCGCTCCCTTGCATCATTTCCTTATCATTTTTTCTGTTACCATATTCTAGTGTTAATCTCTCATTAAAACTCAGCATTCAAGGTGGGAAGATGACAGGTTTAGGGTAAATTTAAGTGAAAAGATTATATGATATTGTAATGTTGTAGCACTAGTCTAATCTTGATGCAGTGGATTGCAGGAAACTGGCCTCTTTTAGTCAGGTTTTCTCAGAGACCTTTTGTTGAGGTTATGCTGAAGGATAGTGAGATCCACATGGTATGTAAGTATGATATGGTAAGGGAGTGCATTACAGTGAGAGAGAAGCTGATTTTTTGTAGGGTGAATTTTGTATTGGTACTGTAAAAGGGAAGGGTGATGATAGGGTAGTGAGTGTAAAATCACACCCTAATGCAGCCGTCTTCTTGTGTCTGTACAGCACTAAATCTTTGCTTCAAGTCAAGACCTTCACAACACAAACCACTTTTCTTCCTTAATCCACTTTGCTTCAGTTTCCTTTTCTTAGTTCCCTGTCTCTTCTCTGACTGCACTATAGCATTTCATATCATTAATTTTAGTCTTTCTCATCTTGACTTTTCTCACACCTGCAGTAGATAATAATCCCTGTTAACTATCACTTTTCACTTTGTCAGATGATTTTCCAGATTTATAAGTGCTGTAAATATCATGCAGTCATTTCTGTGGTAGTCTAGCCTGGATTCCCAACACCTTGAAGGAGTTCTTTTGGCATCTACCTTTGTTGGTTCTTATATTACATGCTTTCTGCTTGGTTTGTATAACTTCAGTCTGAGCCAAACATCCCTGCCATGTGCCAAATATCTAATTTTTGGTGGACTAGATTTCCTAAAGCCTGTGTTACCTTTTCCATCACTTTATGCATCAGACTAATTCTATGATAATTTTTATACACAGTCAGGTGTTCAGTTATGGATACATTCTGGCGTATTGCAGAATCATTTCTTTTCACACCAATTACCTTTGTTTTTGGAAAAGAGTACAGTCACAGAGTTTTTCCATTTAATTTCATGACAGTGTGTGCACCTGTTGCAAGTTTCATTTATTTTCTCAAGGGGTATGGTTACAAACTTTTTCCGTAGTACTCCAAAATAATTTTTACACACTAGTTAGGGTGGTTATGGCCATGTACGTGGGTGCTCACACCCAGGCAAGAGTGAATGGAGCTATGAGAGATGAGTTTTCTGTGAATGTTGGTGTGCATCAGGGGTCAGTTTTGAGTCCCTTGTTGTTTATCATGGTGCTTGAAGCCCTCTCACGTGACTTCAGAGATGGACTCCCGTGGGAGATGTTGTATGCTGATGATTTGGTGTTGATTGCAGAGAATGAAAAGGATGCGGAGGAAAGATTTAAGAAGTGGAGAGATGGTATGGGGTACAAGGGCTTAAGGGTAAATGCAGATAAAACAAAAGTGATGATATGTAGGGTTGGTGGCGGTACAATCAGAGGAGAGGGAGAATGGCCATGTGCAGTTTGCCACAAGGGTGTGGGAAGTAATTCCATCTTGTGTAGTGTTTGTGATAAATGGGTGCACAAGAGATGTAGTGGTACTAGAGGTAGACTGCGAGATGATGCTGATTTCATGTGTGCGGCGTGTCGGGGAGAGCAGGTGGAGATTGTTAGGCATGAGAGGGTTGAACTTGCAGGTGAGTCTCTTGAGTGTGTGGAGGAGTTTTGTTATTTGGGAGACATGTTATGTGCCGGAGGTGGGGCTGGAGTTAGCTCGGTTGCTAGGGTGAGAAGTGGTTGGAAGAAGTTCAGGGAGCTATTGCCTCTCCTGACATTGAGAGGACTCTCCTTACATGTTAAGGGGTCTTTGTATGCAGCATGTGTTAGGAGTGTGATTCTGTATGGTAGTGAGACCTGGGCAGTAAAGGAAGAGGATATTCGCAGGTTTAAACGTACAGAAATGACAAGATTAGGTGGATGTGCAGTGCATCCTTGCGTGCAAGGCCTGGGGGGGCTGGGTTTACGATGGAAGAGTTGAGAGGTAGGATGGGACTGGAGTGTATTGGTGTTGTGATGAGGAGAGGTAGGCTGAGGTGGTTTGGACATGTGGAGAGGATGGGGGATGATAATTGGGTATAGAGGGTGAGAGGTGTTAATATTGGGGGAGGGGTAGACCGAGAAAGACATGGGACGAGGTCATTAAGTGTGACTTGAGGGTTAAGGGACTGAACAGGGAGGCTGCCAGGGATCGAGCAGCGTGGAGAGCCGCCATTAGGTGACCAAGGCCGACGCATGCATGTTGGAGCCTTCAAAAACGAAACGAAACGAAACACTAGTCAGTTGCAAGTGTGTTTGGTAAAGGGTACAGTCAGAACTGATTGTGGCTAATAACGGGCTTCTTGTGAAGGGTGTTGGGGTTTGTTGCTCATGTGATGCTGCTCAAGAATTAGCATCTGGTCACTCACCTTTATTGTCTGGATTGAGTAGCCTAATCCCAGGCACTTGTGCTCCTGCTGGGGCAGTGGATAATGAATTATTACAGTCTTTATCCATTGTCACTATAGGCACTGTGGCAGGATGGGAGTCATAACAAGAATGCCAGCAGCAGGGGCGGTGCAGCTGGTGTTGACCCCAGGGTGTCTGAGGTTCTAGCCATGCACGAGGAGGTCAGGCAGAAGAAGAATGCACTGGAGGCCCTCATGAGACGCATGGGCAAGTCGTCTTCCCTCAATGCTGACAATATTTCCGACAACATCTCTGAGGGATCCGACCGACTGCGTGAGGAGGATGAGGAGGTGGTAGGGGGTATGGGTGCAACGTGGGGTGGATCTGGGATGCATGACTACTCGGATGACCAGTACCGCCAGTCCAGGTGAGCCCACAACATAGTCTATGTGGTCCTCATTATACTGTAAGTACCCCCCCCCCTTTTTTTTCCGTTAAATCTTCAATTCTGGTAATGTATATTTAAGAAAAATTTCATATCAGAGTTCTATTGCTTCCTGTAAAAGTTGATGTGCTAGTTCCCCTGGTTACATTACTGTGTGTATAAAATATATATATTATTAACACTTCCCTGGCTTCTAAGGATTTCTGCTTCTGAGTCTTAGGTATCTGTTGGTAATGTGCTCCAATATATCACAACTTCTTCCACATAGCTGGCACTCTAAATAGGGGGAAACTGGTAAATGAGCTGTATAGGTAGTAGTGATGCTTTAAGAGGCAGTTTTTTCAGTAATTACTGAAGACAAGACTTTTAAAACATCTATCTATCTGTTTATTGCAAGATGCCTTAATCCCGTAAGGGGTGGCCGTTTGACTTGAGTTATTTGTTTTAGAGGGAGGGGCACTAACCCTCCACCAACCCACTTGTTGACACGTAGGGAGCACGTATGGTTTGGTTATATGGTTACCACCCAGTGTTGTAAATGGTTTCTTGGCTTACAGGAAACTATTTGGCTTGTCACTCAATGTAAATCCACCTGTTAAGGAAAGAAAAGCAATAAGAAGTGACAGGAAAGATGGGAGAAACAGGAAGAGAAGAGGGCAGGCACAGAAAAAGAATGATAAAGGCTAAGGAAGAAATAGGCAGCACTACATCAAGTGAGTGGATGATGGCTGCCACCACCTACCAGATTTTATCATAAAATAAAATGTAATGAGGACTATCTGTGCATGCTAGTATATGAAAATGAGCTGAGTTACTTAGTTCAACAATCCCCCACCAGCATAGTGTTAACAGATATTTCTTATTCCTCCCAGAGTGTCAGAGAGTATCCTTTTTATACTCCTCTGTTGTGTACTTTATATTGCTCATCTCCAGTGCCTTGCTTCCTCATGGGAACCTCCAAATGGGATGTGAAGCACCTCCATGCTACTTTATCCACACAGACCATTCTCACTGTCAGACACTCCACTCCCTCTTCCTACTTTTTCTTCAGTGTATTGTCCCACTCTCTTCTTCAGTATCACTTAAGGTCTGCCTCTATCTGCACTCCCCCCCCCCCCCCCCTTATATCATTTTCACACACCTTCTTTGGTGCCCTATCTATGTGCATTCTTGGTACATGCTCATACCATCTCAGTGTATTACTTTCTATCCATTCGGAATTTCTACACCTCACTCCTATACCATTTTCATCCATTTCATAATGTCTGTAAATTTCACTCTTTCATACAGCCTTCCTGCCCATATTAGCAGTTCCCAAGAAAGGTCCTTTCAACCACTTTCAGCTTAGACAGTTCTGTCACTTGCTGGTCAGGTTTCTCTCCCATATGAGAGTGTCTGCACAGGTTTATTGTCTTCTCAGATGCCCATCAACTTAGTGTATTTTGTTATGGGAACCCCAAGTTGGCAAAGTCGAAATCACACAAAGTGGGGAACGACTGTACATCATAGGATTTAAGCACTTACCATTATTTATATTTCTTCCCTACAGTGATGATGAACTGATTGAGGAAGAGGATGACAGTGGTGACCTGTTGGCTAGAGGACCTCCCCGTCGACCACCTCAGCCCCACCATGTCCCTCCTAAGGATCGCAACCGCCACTCTGCCAGCCGCCACCGTCGCAGTCGCCAAGACTCGGGTGGACGCTTCTCCCTCAATAACCTCTCCGGCAGTAACTACGGCACCACTGGACGCACCAAGCACAACCGCCTCCGTGAGTTAAAGGGCTGTACTATTAAAACTGAGAGTGTGACTTGATAGCAAAGAAGTGAAAATGGCAATGTACAATGGTAAGCTAGTATATATTCATCTCAGATTTTATAGGGTTGGGATCAGGTACTCAAGCTGGATGTGGCCCCTAAAGATTAGTGTGAGGAATTGTTGGGATTTCTTGGCCAAAGTCTTTCAACTGCCTGGTTATAGAAATGTCCCTCAACTACTTCCCTTGTAACTACTACTGTTGCTATCATTCATTTAAGCTCTAAGTACCTCAGCAGTGTATTTTGTTATGATGCCATTACAGGAGCAAGTGGTCCCAAGGCAGTGTGGGAGCCAGTGGAGAGTAGCTACAAGTCACCCTCTAACACCACCCTGCAGGCACAACACAGCATCAACACAGCTCTCTCACAGGTAGGAACTGTCACTTAGGGGACCGTATTCTTGTCCGCATAGGAGGCATGTTTTAATTCATTTCACTTTTACTTGGCCCAGATGTTTGTCTTTTTGCAGATAATTTTCCCCATAGCTCAGTAGCAGCAAAAGACTGTGTTACAGTTCTGTATCCTTTTCACAGTGCTTCTTATTTCCCTCTGTCATAAGGTTTAAAAGTCAGGAAGATTATGATGGTGATGATGTAATGGGGAATTTTTTGATAAACTGGTCTGTCACAAAAATAGAATTTTTCTGTAGTAACCCTTTGAATCTGTTGATGCATTTTCAGTTGAACTTCAAGGCAGATTTGTTCTACTTAGGTTGGACTGTTTGAAATGAGAGTATATATAACCGTCGCTTTAAAACATACTGCTTAGATGAATAAGATTGTTGAGCTAACAAGAATGTGCCATAACAAAAGACATCACCATATTGAAGGGGCTTAGAGTACTGTTGTATAGTGATACCTCTTTTAAACTGAATAAAATCATCAAGAATTTAATAAGAAAGACATCAAACTGAAAGGAATAATACTGGTAATTGTATTTTTGTGATGCTGACACATGTGATCTCTCCCCATGTTGTAAGTCAGCTGTCACTAATCCAGGGTACCATTAACAACCCATAGGAGAGCCTCTGTCATAGTTAGCAGTAACATAGTATGAACGATGTTACTATACTGAGGGAACTAACAAGTGTTCATTACTTATATGTTATTCATGTTGTATTTCAGCTGTCACAGGTTCAGGGTACAATTAACAACCTCCAGGAGAGCCTACGCCAAGAGCAGAGTCAGGTATTGGGTGGGGGTGGCAGTCACTACCCATCATATGCTGCCCCACCACCCCTGTTGCTGCCTGCTGCTGACTTGTCCACCCCAACACCAACTGCTCCCCTGCCCCACCTGTCCACTCAGGCCCTCACACCCATGTCGTCCTATGCAGGCCTGGGATCTCTAGCCATGTCTGCCCAAGGTATACCACACCATTTGTTTAGTTTGCTGAACTGGTTAATTTGTCTCAGAATGTTATGCAGCTTTGTTTCCTTGTAGTGTTTACTCACTCAGAGAGTCTCCAGTGTAAACTAAGCAAATGTTAGCTCTGTTTATTCTGCAGTTTGCAATAGACCATTGGGTCAGTTAAATACCTCTATGCGTGAAGCCATGTAGTCATCTCACTGCTTTGGGTCTAAAATGTCAGCTGTGTCACTAAGAGCTTGATAATATAAAAAGTTTATGGTATGACCTTTATGCCACCTCACTCAGTTATGGTGGTGTTGTGTTTGCATCTCAATGAGTGGACATGAGAGTGAGTCAGCAGATGTTGTTGCTTAATGGAATTAGCTTTCACTGCAGTTGGTACTATGGTATTTTATTCAGAGTAACACCAGAAGATTTACTCAAATTGAAAGAAAGCATGGCAGTCAAAAGCCTCAAAGACAATCTGATAAATGCTTTCTGTGCTATTGATGCACACAGGAATGTTGTATGGGCCAACACCTGGTGAATATGTTTTGTCGTGAGAAATCCAAGCAGACAGCGCATTAATAATGATGATGTGGTGTTTTGTCCATTAGTGAGGTAGAGGTAAGGGTGGGTGCAAGGTGAGTCATCAGATGTTGGGTAGTAGTTGTGGTGTGAACCCAGTGGACTGCTGCTGAAGTTGCCTTTCTTCCGTAGCCCACCATCCTACTCCTGAGGAATGTGGAGGGAACCAAGGGATGTTTGTGTAACCAGACATTTCCTCCACCCAGTCATATCAGTGCCACCACTTGAAGGTGTCCCTTGTTAACACTGTTTCAGGGAGGACAGTATTGACAATGACCATTTGGTGTGTGTTTCAGTGAGAGGAGGCAGGAGTGGGTATGAGGTGATTACTAGCTAGAATAGAACCCCTTTGCTTTGAACAGCTTTTACTAAGTTTAATTATTTTCTGGTTGGAGGAACCAGACTCTAAAAAGGATGTCACTCAGTTCCAAGGTGTTAATTATGATGTTTATTTACTTCCAAGTCAGCAGGAGGGAGGGTGATCTTGAGATGAACTAGCAGGTGTTGTCAGGGTTCAAGGCATTACTTATGTTGCTTATTTGTCCCCCAGTGAGTGGCAGTGAGAGTGTTCATGCTGGGGTTACTCTCATTGCTTATTTTTTCCCCTAGTGAGTGGCAGTGAGAGTGGTCATGCTGGGGTATGTTGCTTATTTACTCACTAGTGAGTGGCAGTGAGAGTGTTCAGGAGGGAGTTACCTATGTTGCATATTCTCCCCCCAGTGAGTAGTGGTGATACTGGTCATGAAAGGGTGTTGCTTTCTTACCCCCCAGTGAGTGGTGGTGAGAGTGGCCGTGAGATGAGTCAGCAGGTGTTGTCAGGACTGCAGCAGTGCTTCAGTCAGCTGCACCTCCACTCCCTTGAGATCCAGGCACTCAGCAAGCATCTTCAGGTGAGGCGCCCATACTCCCTCTACTACCCTCCTCCCACATCAGCCTTCCCGCCCCCATATGGCTTCTTCCCACCCTACCAGTGATGGGCTGGTGGGGGGGATTATGATGTGAGGGTAGAGAGGTGATTGAGCTCTACAGAAATTTTTATCCAGAGTTCAGTTTGAATTTAAATGAAGCACATTTTCCTTTAGATGAACATTAAATTCCTAAAGAACTTCATTATTATTTAATTCTGATAATGTGGCATTTATTTTTTCTTTGAGTTTACTTAAAGATATGAAGTTGATATTATTTGATAAATTTGTTCTCCATTATCAGTGGGAGTAAAGAAGAGTTTTTCATTCATTTAGTAAGTCACAATGTGTTTCAGATTATTTTCCTTTCAAAATTATTTAGTGTCACAATGTGTTTCTTTCAGATTATTCAAAATATGATTACACTGCTATTCTATTCTATCCTGTTTTCAGCTAAACAGTAGAAAGAATTGCTATGAGAAGTCATTTGCCGTTTATTATTTCTCTTACTTTTGTTTAGCTGCAGTGTTGGTTTGTATAATTTACTCTAATTTTTCGGTACTTAAAATTGTAGTATATTATTATTTATTGTTTTCATCATTGTAGTTATGGTACTGTATTTGAATCATAATGGTTAAAGTTATTATTTACGTATGAAGTTTCTGCTGGTTTTCCTTTATTGGTGTCCTGTCCTACCTACCCATATACCCTCTGATAGTCACTACAGCTTTACCAGTCCCTTCCCACCCCATACATGGCCTCTCCCTCATCTGTAACTCAGCATTCACTAATCACTTTTACCATCTCAGTCTGATTCTTTCCTCACCACTTATTCTGAAAGTTGTTTTTTATTTCCCCATAAGTCACAATTTATAATGATTTGTATATTATGCAGTTCTTTTATTTGTTTACAGGATTATGGTTTATGCTTAAAATGTTACAGTATTTAGTGTGAGGAAGCTTAGCAGGAAGTGTAAGAACCAGAGTTGAGATTGTAATTAGTACCGTATTATTAGTCTTCTTATTTTAAATAGTAATAATTATAATATTTTGGAGACTATCTAGGTTTTGGCATCTATACAGATCTCTGCCTTATTCCTTACATTCTGAAACACAGTGGTTCCTTGACAACTGCTTCATTGCTAAAGATCTTAACTCCTTCTGTCTGATGAGATACAGTACTTTTAACCCTTTGAGTCGGAGACGAAGTTTTCATTTCATTCTTACTATCTCCAGACAGATTATTTAGCTTTGAAGAGATTTTTGAATAGGAAAGGCTAGATATGGACTTAAGTAATCTATTCAGTATGAAAGAGTTTTTTGAGCTGAATAACACCATCTGAAGGTTGCAAGAATGAAATAAAAATGCATCATCAGACTGAAGTGATTAATTTTACTCTTGCAACCTCCATATAATTGTACTCAGCTTCAGGAAGATCTGTTGTACTGGAGAGGGTAGTAACAGTTGTATGTAACCTCTCCAGTTCAAAAAAACCCAATTCGAAAAAAAGAAGCTGTTTCTTCATGTGTAGTTCTTTATTTTTTACTTTTGCGATCACAACTCGCTAATTTTTCAACCTGTGATGTGTCTGCATTACCACTGAATTTTATTTCCCCAGTCATTCCAAGTCTCATATCTGCTGCTAAGATGATGATGTTCAGCTCTGATCACTGAGTTTCATTATTGTGTGTTATATCTGAGCTTTGCATGATATCCCATACCCCACCTCTGGTACAGGTATCTGTGTCTTTCCTGTATTGGATGGTAGTGAGATAGAAAACCTGAGCCTATGAATGATTTTGTTAAAGTCCGTATTAAATAATTGTCAGGAGATGCCTACAGTATAAAGAAGATGTACTTGCTTTCATTGGTTTATGGTAATGAAATTGAGCTTTGTATTTGCCAAAGCATTGCAAGTTTTGAAAGTTTGTCTGTAAGACTGTACATTACAGGAGAACAGACCGTGAAATATTGAATGTTTGAAAGTGAAATGACAGGAAGTGTTGGAGGTTGTAATGTGGCTGATAAATCCTGGCTACACTGGCAGAGTGGAATAATTCATGGATGAGAGAATAGGAGAGGGAAAAAGGGTAATGAGAGAACAAAAGAGATGTGAAAGGTGAAAGCATTGTGAGACGATTCTGTTGTAGCCATCCTGTGCAGAGGTCCAGAATGGTGAGATACCCAGCTAGATCTTCCCACTTTCAGTCTTGTAATATTTATATTATATGTCTACATTTGTGAGGTCCTTGGTCATGCATGCCTATGTATCCCTTTTTTCGGCCTATTAATGGCAGTTCATGAGACTGAGTGCAATGGAGCTTCAGCACCACTCATGTGCCACCAGTAAATACTGTAGTTTGGGTAAGTTTTCTCTTACCATGGGATTCGGGTTAGAAATTGGAGTTCTGTTCTCCTAGGCCAGGTGCTGTCCAAGACTGACAAGATAAGCCTTTCCCAGGGAATGGATTGTAGTTGTGTCGGGAAGATATGTAAGTGTAGTATTCCCAGGCTGCACTTTGACAGTCTAACTTTGGTTAAGTCCCTGACCTGAGAGAGTAGTGCAACACCAGCTACTGGGCTTTTGTCCTCATACCTCTCCCATAGTGGTACAATACGTCTTGTGGGGGAGGCTTGTCATATTGGAGATGTTAGACGTATCCTTCATTTACCCCTTCACTGTTGGAGGTTCTTTTTAACCTGAGGATAATAAATTTCATATGAGTAAAGGTATTAATTTTACCTTTCTGCTCACATTATAATTTCCTCCATTTCCCTGTTTAATATTATCTGTATTTGTCAGTGATATAATTTGCTCTATTTCATCTCTTTCATCTCCAGTCCCTTTCCTTCTCTCTCTCCCTTTCCTCCCCTACTCTCCCCATCCTCTTCTCTCTTCCTTCACTCACCTCAGTTCACTGCATCCAACCACCCCATCCCTAAAGATAAACTAATGCAGAAACACTTCACTGTAAACCATCTGTGATAGAGCAGCTTGTCTGTGGGGAACTGTATAATCTGTTATTATCTTAAGTAGTTAGTTGCTGCCTAGTCAGCACTGTACCCAGCATATAGATTTATACACCGTGTCCTGGGAAGTGTATGAGAAACTTCAGGAGGTTTTTCTTGGCTAATTCTGAGTGAAAAGTGCAGTATCAGCATGGGTCAGGCTCTCAGCTGTTACAGAGTTACAGTTAGTAAGACCATATGAGTGAAAATGGTGTCCCTCAGATTTCCCCCATAAGGTCATCAGTAATTTTAGCCATGTAACAACTAGGAATTAATCCACTTTGGTATAGCTTTTTTTTTTTTTTTTTCCAAACTCAGAACAACAGCTAAAAGAAAAAAAAAGCCCAAGTAAAACCTGCTGAAGCTTCTTACACATTTCCTGAGACTCCCTGTGTTCAGGCCTCCTAGAGAGTATTCAGTGTTTCGTGTGTGGCATCGAAAACGGAAATATAGTGACCAGTTTGTTAAGTTATATTTTATTTTGCAGCAGTTGTGTAAAGGATGTGGAACTTATGTTTTTCTGAGGAAGAATCCCAGTGCCTTGTTATAAAAGTTATGCCATACCCTTTAGACTGCATGAGCTGCTTCTCTCAGCAGGCACATTTTTGGATTTGATCAGCTTTGGCACAGTGCTTTACATCTCTGCACTTTCTTATTGTAAAAACATGCATACAGACAAGCATTCATACATCGGTCCATACGTACATACATACCACATACTAAGTGTTATACGTGTACACCCACTTTCATGCTTGTAAACACAAACAGTGCCTTGTGATTGCATTTGTATGATGCATGCTGGGGCCTTGAGGATTACCTGTAAGTAGAAGTTAAGATCAGGTTTTTTTTGCACTGTACATTGGCTGTCATAATAAAATGGTTTCCCACCTGTTCTCTCTCTTGTCTCCTCCCTGTTATGGTGATTGGACTCCTCTTGCTTCCCTGCCTACACCATAATATCCACAGGTTTGCTAAGCTTGATAATGATCCAAACTAAATATGAAGATATACCTGGTTGTCAGGGCTTTAGTTTGTCCACTTTGTACCTGTATTTAGATACAGTACTTCAAAGTATGTAAATTAATGTCTGTGCAAAGGATCGCCAAAGAGGTCTTTGTTGTACCATACATATTTATTTACACATTGTTTGCACATTTCCATTTTACAGTTGTATGCTTGTTTATTCAGCTTCTTAGTAGTGCTATATTTTACTCTTGAGAAGAAGGAACAACTGTATTTTGTGAATGAGGAGGAACACTCAAGGGAGCACTAAAGGTTGCTTACATACAATATTGTCTAAGTCTGTATTGAACGTCAATGAAGCTACTGGTTAGAAGTTTTGTCAGTTCTGAGTATTGTTACATCTTATGGCTTCAGTCAGATGTCTTCCTCTTCTTTGATTTTTGATGATTACCTGTTACATTGACATTTAGTAGTTACTTGCATGAACAAGTGTAAGGATTTGAGTTAATCTGTGTATAAAAAAAAAAAAAGTGTTGAGTACTGAGTGTTAATGGAATGTAGTGTTAGAGAACACTTTACTGTGTGATGGAAAATGAAAAGGTTTGTAGAAGTGAAGGCAGATTACTTTTGTGCAGATTTGTATTATGTATTACTTTTTTTTCTAATATGAATATTTCACTGTATCTATATTCACATTGGCTTCTTCAGGTTCTTTTTCACCATTATGAAGCTCATATCAATAGCAAATGAATTTTGCTTCTGTAAGATACGTCAGTTAATTTTACTGTGTGCTTCCTCCTCCTTGAGAACTCTGCCACTGAGGATGGTCATAATGGAAGAGTGTGAAGGCTGCTTTGTCAGCACGTCTAGCTTGGTGTCTCAACCACCTCTCTTTCAACTGTTCTTTATCCTTCAGTGTTCTCAACTCTCTTGCTAGATTTTCAAACACTTAGGATGGGGAGTTGTTAGAATAATGTGTGGTAGTATCACGGTTGAATCATGCAGCATACTATAGTATGTACTGTAGAAAGCTGGGTCTTGAAAGGAAATCAATATGAAATTAAAATGAGGTAGAACCAGAATTCTGAGGACTTGAATGATGAGTGAATGGAAGCATGGCCCATTGGAGTGGGCAAACTTAGGCTGTCTGGATGTTGCTACTCCTCTCCCTGCTCTTGGGCGGGAAAGGAGGTCCAGATTATGATGACGATGAATAAGAAAGTACGGAGAGAGGAAGCACTTGCTAAAAATGAAGATTTTGAATTTTTTCCACAAAAAAGCTGGGATTGCTCTTGGCTAAATACAAGCCAGTGATGGTGGAGCTATGTGGCATCCAGTACAGTATTGCTGTTGTCCTCTTCTGTATTTATTTATTTATTTATTTTTTTAAAGATGATTTTGTTAATGCAGAAAACCATTTGGAGTGATGGGATAAGAATCAGTCTCTAGTAATCCTTTCACAACCTGATTTCTCTCCCAAAGCTAAATAAATTCATCAGAAGGTAGCAACAATAAGATGAAAAATACTTTATTAGGCTGAAGAAGTTAATTGTCATGAAGTTTGAAAGGTTTACTCGTTCATGCATGGTGAAAGCTTTCCAAAATGTAAATATTCTGAGAAACCAGATGGTAGTGATGTAGCTAAGCCTCAGTTTTAACTGCTTCAGCCCCAAGTGACTACAATGCTGAATAAAAACTTTAGTTGTAGCAAGAATTAAAAAATAATTCTCAGGCTGAATGGGTTATTGGAAATTGCAGGCTCTTAAACCTGTAGGGGTCTGTCCAAAGCTGTGTAAAATCATGTGGCAGTAACATAGGCAGCTACTCTCGTATGTGTAAATTTCACTGGGACTGAAGTTTGTAACTGAAAAAGTTTCTCAGTTGAAATTCATTGATAACTAAACCCATACTCATACTAAGTCTGGTTCATTGCAAGATCTCATTTTGAAAGTTGGCAGGTAGAACAACTGTATAAGGTTGATGGGGTTAAGGTTTTCACCAATATACTGCATCAGTAAAATGTTTTCCATATCCACCTGCATCACTTGTGCTTAGTTCATGTAATTTATTGGTTTGCTTTATATCTTGTCAGCTTCTGCATTCTTCCAGCCTTAATAATCATTATCATCGCCATTATCATCCACTAATACCCACCTAGGGATGGAGTGAAGTAGGATCCAGAAACAAAAGGAAACTTCAAAAGTCAGAGAATATTAAACAGCATACCCAGTGAAATGGACCAGACACAACCCCAAGATACTAATTCCACCTCACTAGTCAGCTACACTATCTATATATGTTGCCTAGTGCCCAGTCCCATAGTTCATCTAGGGTGGGACCACAACAAAAACTGTCCAAGCCCATGTGTTGTAATGTCAGGGAGAAAAATTTGCACAGTACTGTACTGTATTGCATGTTTTCTACTTGCCACTTTCCTCTTCTGTGTAGTCTTCCTAAGGTGAAAGTGGCTTAGTATGTTTCTTTACCCATAAATGATTCTTGTTGGTGAATGTGTCAGGGAGGAAAGCCATGAACATAGCCCAAGTTTGAAATAGATGAAGTGAAACAGTAAGCAAACTTTTCTCCATGGTAGTAAACTCATTAATATGTTCTCCAGCCACTTCAGAAGTTTATTCCCTATAAATCAGTAATATTTCTGCCACCTAATGTAGTCTGTGAAAATATCAGGAGCTGTAAAGCTGTTTGTAAGACTGTTTGAGAACTCTTGTATGTATTTTACTCCATTTGTGTTCCTTCTGTAACTTATTTTTTAAACCTCGTAATCCATTAATAACCCTTTTGTTTCATATTCATTTTCAGTCTCTTTGCAAATCATTTTAATCAGATTGTCATACACAAATAATTTCTTTCTAACTGTACTTATTATTTTGTGCTTAATTGTCTTAACTCACTATCGCTTTTGTTTTTATTTTGCTGCTTTCTTTTTCAGTTGCTAGAAAGGCGTGATCACAGTAGTGGGTCAGCTCCCATCCCAGACACAGGTGGGGGTGGGGGCATGCGTGGCGGGGGGCGAGGCAGTGCAACCCGGAGGAGCGAAGAAGAGGAGGAGGAGGAGGAGGAAGAGGAAGAGGAAGAAGATGACAATAATGATGAAGAAGAAGAGGAGGATTTGACCCCCTCTCGCCCACCCTACCCTCTACACCACAACCTGCTGGCATCTTCTCGTACAAGGACAGGGAAGGAAGGGGGTAGGGGGATGCCTAGAGGCCCCTCCTATCCCATGTACCCACGACAGCACAGTGATGGGGTGGAGGGACAGGTTATGGGTGGTGGTGTAACTAACCCCATCTATGGACACCTTGGGGATGTTAGGGATCAGACAGGTGGTACATGGGGCTCCCTGGCTCCCACTCCAGGCACAGAGCAGCCATCAGATCAGCTGGGGACTATGATGGTGGGAGGGGCAGGTGTGGTTGGGGGTGGAGTAAGGGGTATAGACAGCAGCCCATCCCACCCTATGATGCACATGGACAGGATGGGTGAGCGTAGTCAGGTGCAGCAACACCATGATGATCACCACCACCCCTGGGCATCTCTACCAGCATCACATCACCCAATGCATCACCAACAGACCACTGACTTACTCAATAACCAGGTTTGAACTGCTTACATAAGTTATCCAAATCAAATTCACTCTTTAACTGAATAAAATTGTTGACTGTAGCCAGAATACTGAGATTAAGGTGGATGGATATGGTACATGAGTGCATGAAAAAAAGGTGTTGGAACTGATGAAGCTAAGGAATTGACATGAGATCAAAATGGGTGGATGAAGTGTGTATAAGGAAGCACATAAAAAGTGTTTGGCACCTCTTAACTTGGTAGTTGACAGAATGTCTCTATAAGACAGATGTCTGAGGTGGAAACAAGATTCTGAAGGCTGGAATGCATGCGTGGCCAATTTTGCTTGCTTTCTGCTGTTAGTTTTCTCACCTTTATGCTTTCCCTTTCTTTGTTTTTTGTATCATATCGTTTTCTGTCTTTCTGAGATGGTTATGATAGGATGTTAGTGATGATTGATTAGGGTGAAGTGATGATTGTTGAAGAATAGAGAGATGGACAGACAAAGAGGAGAGTGACTTGCAGAGTGATTATTGGTTGTTGTTGCTATTGTTGTAGTAGTAACCTCAGGCATATCTGAACTTGAACCCAGCATACTGCAGGTTGAAGCTTTCATTATTCTGCAGCACACTGTCATTTGAATGATAGGGAGGGAGTTGATAAGGGACATTTGTATGACCGGCCAATGGAGCTCTGGTTAAATTGATGCTGCTATGGGAAGTCATCCCTCTTTTCTACCTGATTGTGGGTTATGTAAAACTAAAATGAAAGTATAGTATCTTCACATAAGTGCTGTAAGGAGGACATATGGACAATGCTTTGAATACCAGTACAAAACAGAAAACTAAGTATGAATGCTGCAGGAGGTCTGGATGGTGAATAAGTACCCACATTATTGTTTGGAGGTGAGACTGGTTTGGCTTGAGTTTGACATTTCAAGAAAAGAGGAGTGCAGATTAGCTTGTTGAATTCATGTTGTGGGGCTTGGAGCAATGGCCAGAGCAGGCCTGCAGTCCTGATGGACTTAGGTACAAATCCCTGCTGGGGCAGGGAACAGTTTAAAGATTTTAATTTCATTAAAGCAGACATTGATCTACCAGAGAACCTGCCGACATAACATAAAAATACCCGAGCTAATACCAGTATGTTGGTTCTGTATGAGACAGCCCTAGCATGTATTCAGTATGAATGGTGAGTGTTAGTGCCAAAGTTGTGACATGTAGGAGGACTACTGGGCCTTGGGAGCAGACTGCGAAGTCTATGCCCAGAGTCGGACAAAAAGGGGGAGGGGGGGAGGTGAGGGGTGATCATGTCAGTTGATTAAAAGTAGGAGAGAATGGTTGGTCCTGAGATGAGAGTGACCAGTCTCACTCATACCTGAGTGGTATTATGTGAGCAGTAAATCCCAACCATCCCTTGGATATAAACCTACACAGGCTCAATCTGATTGGAGCACCGTAATTATTCACCAAACCACCAGGTGCCTTAATTTGGTTAAATGGTTACCACAGCATAGTAAATGGTTTCCTGGTGTATAGGAAACCATTTACTATGCTTAGTGGTAACCGTATAACCAAATAATGGTGCCTGGTGGTTTAGTGGATAATTCAGGCACTTCAGTCGGATTGAGCCGGTGCAGGTTTATATCCAAGGGGTGGTTGGGGTTTATTGGTCATGTAATACCACTCAGGGATAAGTGAGGCTGGTCACTTTCATCTTAAATGTCAGGACCAACTTGCCTAGCCCTGGGCTCCTACGCTTCTCATAGGGTAACATAGGATTGGATGGTAGATGAATGGATGGTTATAAAAAAGAGGAAAGCACTGTACAGTACAAGGTGAAAAGGTCATATATGAATTAGCCAAGGATAGGGTAGTTTTTTAATGCACACACACACACACACACACACACACACACACACACACACACACAG
>JAGKTI010006062.1:27335-42171 GCA_018397915.1 Birgus latro | reverse complement strand
CTACCTCAACTATTTCACAAGGTACAAATATGTAAACAAAATCTATTCTACAACTAAGGAACACAACAGAAAACTTATTTGTAGCCTCTGATATCTTAAAAATGCCAGTATATACTGTTCTCTATAACTATTTTACACCAAGTTGTTATGATCGGAAGGCAAAATCTGCGTAACCAAAATATCCCTGCAACTAGAAACAGCATTACAGGGTTGAGGAATTTTTACCACCCATTCTATAAGAGGCTAGTAATCTAACTTCATCATTACTTAGGTAAATATAGTCACAGGAGCTGAGTAAATACCCGTCAAAACTTTTGCAATTTGCATGTTTGGTGCAATGTTAACTACTTGGTGTTGCATTCAAGTTTCCTCAACAGCAGGAACAATGCACCAACCACACATATTCACCACAGCCAAAACCAAAATGCTAAAACTTTCTCCAAAAACAATATGAGCAGCCTACCTATACACCATATAATTGATGGAGTCGCCTGATACCGTTATCCGATTTTGAGGAAGATGAAAACCTCACAATTTAACCCAAAACACCATTTATGAGCCACATCAACTTACATTTATATGCCTTACTACTTCACACTCATATTCAACTCACCCCCGCTTAAAAATCACAGCATAAGTGCCCAAAATAACAATAAATTGTGGTACCTATGGTAAGGTTGATACAGCTGTTACCGTCACTGCGTCTCGATGGCTGCACTAATGTAATTCCAAATTATATAGAACACACATAAAACAAATAAACTGATAAATTACGTGAATTTCTTTTGCTCTATTTTTACCACTGTTATATATTTCACTTAGTGTAAGTTCATGAGAAAGCCAAATTTCTCTACTTAGGCAACAATGATAAAGCCTAAGTTAAGGTCAATGCCAAAAACGTGTTATTGTTATTGTTGGAACGAGTGGAACCCTTCATTTCCCCAATCTCTCACTCATTCCTTGCTCCATCCCATAAGCCCAGTAATCCTCTTGGCTACCCTCCTATTCTTTGAAATTCACCAGTCTACCGTTTCCGTTTACATCCTCTTTGTATTCTTAATCATATTACATTACGCTGACGCTCTTTCAGTTTTATAAGTGGTTTTATTAGATTCGAGAACAGCTTCCGTTAGCCTTGTCAGTGCATTTTTTTTTTTTTTTTAACTTATTCTATTGATTATTTTATTCAGTCCAAGGATCCCTCCTGGCTCTTCCCATTTCCCCCTCCCTCTTGATTCCGCATTACCCTTTTCACTTGATTCCCCGTTTACCTCAACTTTTGACTCTTGCCTATACTAGAATTTTTTTTTTTTTTAAATCAAGTAAAATACTATCATGAGGCTAGGTTGCTCTGCCCATAGAAGTTTCATACTATGGTAGCCTAATCTTGGCCTCCTACCTCTCAACAAGGGTAATATTGTACAGTGTAGGCCTGACCATTACTATAACTAACAAAGAACAAAAAGAATAACATTTCACTGTGTTTTTATGCCCAGATCCTACTTCTCCGCACCTTTAGATGTAAATCAAGGTTGGGATTATGATGATGATGATGATGCTAATGGTGAAATAAATCACCTTAAAATACCTATTGTATACAACTATTCCATTATTTGTTTCCTGAGACAATAATACAATACACTGGAAAAACTTACTGCTTGTAAATATGAAACAAACATTAGTGGAATTAAAAGATGTTGGGCAAAATACAAAACACATATTTACAAAAGTAATTTATTTATAACTAATACAATTCTATGATAATAACAATGGGTGTTTTCATGATTAATTCTTAGTAGTTACTTTAGTTCATAATGTAATTTCTTAAACAGATGAATGTTGCGTGCTTCATACTGCCATCATAAAAGCATATCATATAACACAATCCATCACCACAGTTGGCTGGGAAGTGTCAGAAAAGTTTTGGTTGTGATATGCCCAAATATGTGCCAAAAAACCATAGGTGTTGGTTCCATGACTGTGATATGATGGCATTTTTTTCATTCATCTGGGTGTTTGTGTGTGTATGTATGTTTGGTTATCAGCACAACATGATGGTGTCTGTGTGCCTGTGTTCATCTGCATGATATGATGGCACATTAGTGTGTCTATTGACCGGTGCAACATGCATCTGCAAGTGTTTCTTCATCTGTGTGACATAATGGCATGTTTATCCTGTAGGTATGCCTCAACATGTGCTAACAATGTCTGATACACCTGCTGGCAACCCTGAATAGCCAGGTCCAACACAGCCTCGAACTGATCCCTATGAACAGTGTGTGCTGAATCAAGTGACACCAGCGACCCATTATTTGGGAGAATTGACACTGTAACCTCACATCCTATCAGGCCCTCTGAGCTGGTGGCGTCAAGTATGGGGGTCTGACGGGCGATGGAGGCGGTGCAGGACGTTACATAGTCAACCAGCTCCACCCCAGCGTGTATCAGCGCCAGTGTTGAGGCGTTGACGCAAGCGGACATCACCCCACCATCCTCCTGTAGCACCTGAACCACCACCACGACCACCAAATATCAGTTTCCATCACACCAGACCACAGTACAGCATAGTTCCCACCACACCATGCAACACCACACATGTCTCCACCACATATCATACCACACCTTACCAAAACATACCACAGTACACGCAATCTTGAACAAACCACAAAACACCACACCACACCACAATATACCATACTACACTATAGTCTACACACCATTACCACATATCAATCACCACTACACCACACAACACACCATACTACAGTACATTACACTGCTGTTGTTCAGCATTACATATCTACTGGTATATTTCATCATCATCATCATCATCTTCATAATCAATTTCCCATTACTCATGTTCTCTTAGAGGATAGACAGAATATATGGAGTACAGGAAACTATTTAGCTTGTCATTCAGTATAGAGTCACTGAGATGGAACACTGCAGTAAGTACACTAAGTGGATGGTGAGCACCCCTACCTACCATAAATGTTAACAAAATCCTCAAAATATTCCTTGCCATGGCTAGGATTAAACACAATTTAGTTCAGAATTTTATTCCTAAACTATCAGTACCTCCATTACTGACACCTCTACCCTGCTTCAACCTGATGCTGTTATGAAGTCAATTACTGTAGTCTGAATCATCAATTCCTGATAATGGACAGATCCCTCTTACCTACTATGTTTTACCCTCAAATGTATCCATTTCAACACAGACTGTCCTTATGTCCTTATTTCAAACTGTCCTCCTCCCCTGAAATAATTATTTTTAGCTAAAGTTTCTCACAATTCATGACAAAGCTGGTCTGATGCCACATGAATAACTTAATGCAGCATTTTGAAGGCACACACTCGAGATATGTAGAAAGTGCCTGTAGATCAAGAATCACATGTTGGAATGCACTCTACATGACTGACTGGTTCAATATTTCAGAGTAAAAATGGAGAAGTTTATACAACACATAATAGGGGACTGAAATTTTCCCTTGCAAGTTTATTCTACATTATTTTACAGGAAACAGCATCAAAACACACCACAGTCATCAGGAAACAGAAGCTGTGGCTATTAAATGAGCATCAGTGTATCAAGAAAGATACCTAGTAATTCTTACCTACCCAATCAACTGATTAACGTACATCTGAATAAAATTATCTGGCAGTAACAAAACTAATGAAAATTATATATACCACAAGACTAAGGTGACCAGAGTGCCGCTTTTTTTGTCTGTCCCGCTTTTTTAATTGTGTCTAAAATGTCCTGGTTTTTTAGCAAATTATCTTAAATGTCCTGCTTATAAAAAACTATTATATTAGATATAACATGACCTTCTTTTATGAAATTATGATGAATTAGTAAAATTATGCATAATCCAAACCAAATGAAATACCAAATTGTTAATATAAACTCTGTAATACTAACTGGTAACTTTGGTTGGCCCATTCCCCGTACCGCATGGTATGTTCGTTGGAGTTTGTATGAGTTATTAGTGACTGATTAGCAGCCTCAGGATGAAATGCTGCACAGCAGCAGTCGCTGTCACTCGCATGTCACTCTCTCTCTATATACACACACACACACATGACAATGTCCCGCTTTTAGCTCCAGTAATTCAGGTCACCTTACAGTAACCAGCCTGAAAAAGCTATACTCTATCTACAGTATCTATGTCCAGATTAAATTAATTATTCCTATAAGGGATGGCAACAGGTGAATTGCTTCCATATCACCTTGTCTTTCACCATCAGGCCACCCTCTCCCTTACTCACACTTCCCCCCTCTCTCTCTCTCATTTACTTCTCCATCCTACTCCTCCATCTCATCCTCGGTTTCCCTCTCCCCCCACATCCCTCCACCTCACTCACACACACTCTCCTAGTCAGTCACAGTGTCCTCACCTGCACATATATGTCAATCTGTGAGCCGGGGTACTTCGACTTCCTGATGGCGGCATCAAAGACTCCGGCAATCTGCAGACCGAGGGCTCGAGTGCGTTGGTCTCGTGGCCGCTTGACACGCTCACCACGACAGGCGGCGATACGACTCATCTCACAGTGGATAAAACACATATCAAGTTTCGGTTTGCTTAAGCCACGCACCTGGGGAGAGATTAAAAAAAAACTAATGATGATTTCCTGTTACAACTAAGAAATTTATTTGCAGGAACAACAAGACATGGAGTGGTTCTGTACACTCATTTATTTGTTCTTCCTGGAAATAAATAAATACAACATATAAATAAATCAATAAGCTGTGACATGGAAGGAAGCTACTGCACAGTCTCCTTTCCTGTCCTTCTTGGATAAAACATTCCAAAGTTCATCCATCATCCAATCCTACGTTGCCCCATGAGGAACACAGAAGCCCGGGGCTAAGCAGATTGGTCCTGACATTTAAGACGAGAGTGACCTGCCTCACTCATCCCTGAGTGACATTAAGTGAACAATAAACCCCCAACCACCCCTAGGATATAAACCTTCACTGGCTCACTGCAACTGGAGCACCTCAATTACCCATTAAACCACCAGGTGCCATAATTTGGTTATAAGATTACCACCCAGTGTAGTAAGTGATTTGGCTTGTCACTCAGTGTAGAGTCACCCACAGGCAGAAGGAAGAGGAAAGAATGAAGGAAAGAAAGACAGAAGAGGGAGTGTAAAGTCACCCGTAGGCAGAAGGACGAGGAAAGAATGAAGGAAAGAATGACAGAAGAGGATGGAAGGAAAGAAGGATGGAGGGCACCTGAGAGCAGCACTACACTGAGTGGGTGGATGGTGAACACTTCCAAAGTTATGACAATGAAATGAATGTACACTAAACACTAATTCTGAGTGTTAATCCAGCCCTACATGCCCCCAGTGGGAGAAAGGAGCTCAACTTTGGATTACCAGACCGAACTTTATGGCATCTATCTATAAACATTCTTTAGTAAACACAGCATAATGGCTGACACAAAATCAAGATAACAAATAATAAACTACGAGGGTAAAGATGAAAAACGATGGAGCTATAGCAATATACTGAAGCATGTGGATGTTGCAGTAATGTATTATATACCAGTATTAAAACATCATCATAAGCTGGTTTCTTTTATGTTATGTCCATGGTAAATTACAGAAAAATTACCTTTGCTATCTGAAAATGATCTACCAGGTATGCCAGTCCACAGAAAAATTACCAATTATAAGTTTATAATATATTATCATCACTATATAAAACGGTGATTAGCCAGGGTTCCTCAAACTAACAAAGCACATCCCATGGATCTATCATAACAATGTCTTATTCTGCTGTTGATTTATGGAAAAATATGGTGCATGGTGACAATTTATGACAGATCAATTACTCATCATCATCATCATCCAGACCTTTCTCAATCCAAGGTAGGTGAGGTAGGGTGCTGAGAATTATATGTCAAAATGATTAGGTGACACACCTCTCTGGGCCCATACACAGCAGCCAGGACTTTGGTGTTGCCCATCTCAATGTATGCACTGCCATTGGGTCGCTCGTACAGGCCCATACGACAATTGATGGCACGCAGGCAGGTTGCAGTCCGCCCATCCTGCCGCAGCCCCTCAGGGGAAATAAGCTCCATGATGCCTGTGGAAACTGACAACAATTAGTATTGACAACATCAAACAATGTTTCCCATGATAATAGACAAATGTTTATCTCATCTACTGTATACATTTGAACGAGACAGTACATAAATAAATTACGAACTAGTGTACATTAAATACTGTATATCTTTTAGAACTGGGCTACATTATATCGTGTATTTTAAATATCTGTTGTAGGTCAATTTGTGCTTTGGGGCAAGTACTGATCGTACCGATTTGCTTCTGCCACTCAGTTTAAGTCAAGCTGTACTTTTAATCTATTAAAAAAACAAAAAATCAGCTTACACACGATTTCCTACTACTGTACAAGTATCTCGTTAAAAAATGATGAATATTCAAGTAAAATGAGGTGGTGATAGGTTGTTAACAATTACTACATCAGAGTATCCTCCGCATTTCAAAACTACATTTACGTTACACTACTCGTAAAGATCGCTATGTGCCGCCTGCTGTTCTCAGCTTGACACCCACAGTGCTACATTTTATGTTTTACGTATATTAGAAATACCTTAAATGAAGGAAGAACACAACCCATGCGCCGTGATCCTGTAACTCAAAGTAACTCACATTCTCGGCCACAGCTGTATCTGTAAATTTTAATGATAAATGGGATGTTTTCTTAATAATCAGTCACACTCTGTCTCCTGCTCACTGTTATTGCATACCAGAACATTTAAGCAGCAAACTTATCCAGTATTAGAGCGCTTACATTAAACACATGATTAATCAAGCGAAAAATCCACTGCCGAAGTTGAGTAAGAACCTACATGTAGTCAATAACTCCGTATTCGATAAAAGTGATATTTAATACACGAAAGACTTGGTTATAGATTGTGTAAGAGAAGAAAATATGTCATCATAAGAAGAAGGTAAATAGAAACAATAGATTCGTTACATGTTCATGTCACTGATAACCCACGAAAAGTTCAAGTGAACGTAGCTTAATCAGCTGTTGTTGGCTGCTATAAAGGTAAGACCGTGTTTTCCCTGCTGTATATTTGTTAGCTGATGTTACTTGTTTCCGTTGTATAGTAACATAGTACGTGACAGGATTAGCTAGTTCAGTATTTATAAAACACTGTGATGTGCTTGAGCACCGATTTTGTAGTCAGTACAAAACTGTAGTTTAATGGTGACGACTTTTCTTGCCTAGATATTGAGGTGACATGGTCAAGCACTGAAACGGCAGCTGGAGGTGGTATAGAAATTAGGAAGCCGCAGAGGCAGATACTGCAGGAGAATAACTTAAAGGAACTTGTATATTCCACAATATGCTGCCCTTCATAAGAAATTCCAGTAGGCGGTTACTGAGGTTTTCACACCTCCGTAGTGCCTATGTTTCAGCACATAAGCTTCATGCTGAACCTCAGAACCACAGGAGCCTTGTGAGAGTAGAGGGGACAGAGGCATCAGTGTTCCTCCAGGGCCTTATCACTAATGACATGAGTCACTTGGAGGATGGGGCCTCAAGTATGTATTCATTGCTGCTCAACACTCAGGGCAGGGTCATCTTCGACACCATCGTCTACAAGAGGAACGATGAAAACTTCCTGCTAGAGTGTGAGCGGGGAAGAGTGAACCAGCTGGTGCGGCACTTGAAGATGTATAAAGTGCGAAGAAAAATAAACATTGATGCTGTTGATGGTGATTATAGAGTGTGGTGTGTGTTTGAGCCAGACATAGACATGAAAGACATCGCTAAGGTTGACATGGAATCACTCTACCTTAACCCCCGAGCAGAGAGTGAGGTGGCACTACCACTGAATGGGGCAGTGGGTGATATTTTGGTAACACGGGACCCTAGGATGAAATATTTAGGTCACCGGCTTGTTGTGCCTTCAGTGAGGAATACCTTAGAAGATATTATAAGTGGTGTTCAGGCTGGCCATGGGTTGTTTAGGGTCCTTCGCTATAGACTCGGTGTGGGAGAAGGCACAGCAGAGCTTCCCCCAACCAAGTGCTTACCCCTTGAGGCCAACTGTGATTACCTGCACGGGGTCAGCTTCCACAAAGGTTGCTACATTGGGCAGGAGCTGACAGCTCGCACTTTCCACACGGGTGTTGTCAGGAAGCGCTACATGCCTCTCATCTTCCTCACAGACCCACCTGGCCCTGTGGCTGGTGATACAGCCATCACTAACGAGAAGGGAAAGGTGGTGGGGAAGGTGCGAGGCAGTGATGGCCGACACGGCATTGCGCTGCTAAGGGTGGAGGAGTGTCTGAAAGCGGAGACTCTCACTGTTAACAATGTGCCTGTTCAGACATTTAGGCCAGCTTGGTGGCCTATTGAAGCAAGCAGAAAGGTGAAATAGTTTGACAGTTTTATTAGTGATGAAGTAACTCTTGAAGCCTTATTTGTGACAAAGGAACACTTGAATTCTGTATAGTTTTTATTGCTGTTTTTATGCCAGTATTGTTTGTGTATGGCATATTTACCAAGTTGTGTACATGACTCTGTGGTACTTTAGCTGTAGCTACTTGTGTGTGTAAAAAGGCAGTTAAAAAGGGAAGAAAATGGTGACTGCATACCTTCCTCCTCCTCATGTATATGTGGGTATGTAGCAACACACAACTCAACTTCTGGTGCAGCCATCTGGTTCCAGTGGCATCCAGGAATTCCTTCTCCAATTCATATTCAGAGATTAAAAAACTATACAGTAATATTGTTCTGCATACCTCATGGGTTTATACAGGAAGGTGATACTGTATTAGTACTGTGTTGTTGTATACTAATGGTACAGTACACTCTGTAATTGTTGCATTTACTGTACAAGAGTCTTGATACAACTTGATGTTGGTTATGGAAAGTTGCCATCCACTCACTTGATGTAGTGCTGCTCTCAGGTGTCTGCCCTTTCCTCTCTTCTTTCCTTCCTTCCTCTTCTGTCTTTTTTTTCTTCAGTCTTTCCTCTTTTTTCTCTCCACGAGTGACTCTACACTGAGTGACAAGCCAAATGGTTTCCTGTACAACAGGAAGCCATTTACACTACTGGTTGGTAACCATATTTTGGTACCTGGTGGTTTAGTGGGTAATTAAGGTGCAGCAGTCGGATTGAGCTGGTGCAGGTTTACATTGAAGGGGTGGTTGAGGTTTAATGCTCATGTAGTGCCACTCAGGGATGAGTGAGGCTGGTCATTCTCATCTTAAATGTCAGGACCAACTTGCCTAGCCCTGGGCTGCTACACTCCTTGTGGGGCAATACAGGGTTAGATGATGACTGTATGACTGAAAAACACTTTGACTGGTGAGGTCTTTCTCTGGTTTGTGATCAAGTTGTTCATGCAGTTCAGTACTATATACATGTACTGTAGACCCAATATTATTGTGTACTAAAGGAAATAAATTTGTTCTATACTTATTTCACCACTGAATTGTCATAAATGCCGTTTACTGTTAAAAGTTCACTCCCAGGGGTACTCATTGGTCATTTGTAATGCACATTCTTGTATACCCTACTGCACACAGCTGTGTATACTAAGACATATATAGGCATAAAGTCTCCCACTCAAATGTTATTGATGGTGCTTGGAACACAACATTCTGGTACCAGTGTATTATATAAAGAGAATAAAAGAGGCAATGAAATACTGAATGGACAGTAAAATATCTTTGTATTTTCTTTTTTGTATTGGCAGAGTGAAAGTGAAAAGCATTATCCAGACAGTTGGCAGCAATCTTGATGAGTGAGAAACCTTCTACTTTGCCATTAAAGGTGATCATACCTGTGCAAGTGAGGACTGTGAACAACACTGCACCTATTAGAAACAATAACAGTACCAGTAGAACAAACAGGTGCTGGACTATTACTTTATGCTGTTCTGTATTGGGTACCTGGAAATAACTAATATACAGTACAGTATATGTAATGCTCACAATGACCATCAGTGTCAGTTTCATAAAGTTGGTAATTGTGTACATGTAGCCCCCCTCACTTCAAGTTGTTTCAACAAGTTGCTGATGAATTAGCACAGTTTTCTTAAATAAGTTGCTTGCAGTTCCTTATAAGTTTAGAAGTCAGAATTATTTTTCTGCTTTTAACCCCAGTCCTGAATTAGAAGTACATCTAGCTTAATTTCTTACACTTCAAGCAGCATTGTGCATAGACACACCCTAGGCTTTAAGTGAGGACCAACTGTACAAATAAATCTCAGCATCACCATGGCAACCAGCACTGAGGATATCAACACAAGGAACGAGAAGGGTGGGACCTTTCATTGTGAAGTGTGTGGCCTCCATGAGACCTACCACTACTACGGACGGCAGCCGCCTTTCCACCGTGCCATCACATTCATGGAAGACTGCTACCTGGCTAAAGATCCATTCCGTGGTGATGGGTGTGGCTCTTTCCTGCTGTTGGGGGCAATGTGTGTGGCTTGTGGACGAACTGTGTGTCAGGCGGCCACATGCAGTCTGTTCTATGCTCGAAGGTTTTGTTTAGCATGTGCCTCTGCCAATCTGGAGGAATTCCCACAAGAGGTGCAACAGAGGATTAAGAAGAAGGCAGCAAATTAGGAACTTAACACTTTCAGTCTGGTGACAATTTTTAGTTCTGTTATCTCCAGACAATTTTATTCAGTTTAAGGAGAGAAATCTGATTGTAAAAGAGAAATGGAGATGGTTGCATATAATTAATTCTCTCATTTCATTATCTCCAGACAATTTTATTTAGCATACAGAAGTCAGGTTGTGTAGGTGTTAAGTGAGAATTTCAAACCCTGCCACTGCATATAATTTATCAAAAGCTTAAAACAGTTGTCTGGAGGTACATGCAACATATTATTTTTCTTCAAAGCAGCCTGATGTGAATTGTTGTGCATTTACTACATATATATAATGTATTTACCAAAGTCTAAATTTAATCTTTCATTGCCTAGTCCTTTCATACTAGGCTTAGTTCATACACCAAGCTCATAAACTAATTTTCACAGGAAATATAGTAAAGTGTATCAAGCTCTTAAACATTGTAACATTAAGCGTTTTTTTTTTTAATAATTAGGGTAAATGCCTGCCTTCTTATACCAACCTAACACTCTATCCTAAGTTTGCAGGGGGGAGTATGGACTTCCAAACCCATATTCATTTGAGCTTAGCATGCTCTCTAGCAGTTTCATTTATTTTGCACATGGCGCCTGAATATTCTGTGTTATTTAAATTTGTCTGATGTGAACACTGAGACAATATTTCAGTGCCAGAAATTAGCAAGGAAGTCAGATGCCTACTAATCTGACAAGAAAGTAAACCCTTCTTTTAATGTATATTGCTGAGAAAGGAAGCTCCAGGTACAGTCCCCTTCCCTCCTGTACTGTAGAAGTTATGCAGCAGCTTCTAGCATACCGGTGAGCACTAAATGTTGGCATCTCCACATCCCTGTGCCACAACAAACATGAAGTTTCACCAAGTCCTCTAACTCCCTCCCACTCCACTGGGTATTATCATCATTACAATAAATTCTTATTGTGTTGCCATTTTCATGTCCATTTTTGCTTTTAAGTCCATAGAAAATTCCAGAAAAACTCCAATGTTACCTAAAAGCTGATGTACCCATTTCCCCCAACTTTCAGTATTAGTTTATGAAAAAATTTGTGATGCTCTAGAACAAATCCCTGACATGTGATTATGGTGTATGATTTCCCTAAAGTAAAATACACCATCCATTCTCTCAATGTAGTGCTACTTTCAGGTGGCTGTCCTTTCCTCCCTTCCTTCCTTCCACTTATGTCCTTCTTTCCTCTTCCTTCTGTCTACAGGTGACTTACACTGAGTTACAAACCAAATTATTTCCAGTACACCAGGAAACATTTACTACGGTGGGTGGTTACCATATAATCAAACTATGGCGTCTGGTGGTTTAGTGGTAAATAAGGCACTCCAACAGGATTGAGTCTGTCAGTTTATATCCAAGGGATGGTTGGGGTTTATTGCTCACGTAATGCCACTCAGGGATGAGTAAGGCTGGTCACTCTCATCTTAAATGTCAGGACCAACTTGCCTTGCGCTGGGTTCCTATGCTCCTCATGGAGCGGCATAGGATTAGATGATGATGAATGCATTTTCTAACATTAGGTTTTTGTCCTGTGTCTGGGATGAAGATCTGATAAAATATTTATAAAGTCACTGCAAAATACTTTTATGATTATTACTACTTCCCAGGTATAATCAATGAGATAATGTAAGTGCAGCCTATAGCTTTAATAATAATCTTAACACTAAACCACATGATGTACAGCATTCACACGCATAAGTAAATGCTATATGCTAGGGATTACAATAAAGTGCTTGAAAAAAAGTTTATGTATATAAAAAAATAACACAATTAGGCTAAGTTGTACTCAGTGCAACAATTCATCACAATTATCCAATGTCTGTCTTGCCATATGAACACTTTTTATACAAAGCAAAGATGTTATAAATGCTGTAGTGTACTATTACAAATACAGTCAACAAAACTGACCCCCCCAACTCTGAAAATTATCTACACCTGGTAAAATATGACCAGTGGTTGGTTATCTCAAAGGTTCAAGTCTTCCTTGATGCATTTGCCAATCATTGGGGACTGAATTGTTCTGGTGACTACCTGTCTGTGTTCTCACCAGTCCAGTACACATTCAGGGACTGATTACAGGATGTATGGTGATGAGCAGCTAGCTTCTGCCAGTAAGTTGGTTCATTCATAATGGCAAGCATAAGCCTAAAAACTCAAGCACTTCAACTGTCCTGTACTATTTATGATATTTACTGCTGGGTTATTTATTATCTTACCTACACAGCATGGGATATAAGAGCACCGTATGCTTACCTCAAGTATCAATTCTCAGAATTCCTTTAAAAATAGTAACAATTAATACCCTAGCAGCATTTTCAGTGTGAACACCAGCCAGTGAGCAAGTTGTCTTTTCTTTCTCTAAATAATAATACAACAAAATAAAAATACTTACTGTATGTAATTATTTTGTGAAATGTGATGGATGTAACTGAAATGAAGCAGACCTATCCCTACCCATGATGGCACTAGTAATAAATGCTAGGCAAACAGGAACCATTTGCACAAATGAAGAATACAGACTGTAGGGAGAATAAGGTACACAAATCACAAAGGCAACAGTAAAGTTCATAAAAGAAGAGGCAATGACTGATGATACATTTTGCTGAAAAATAATTATTTACCTAGTGTCATGAAATGCATGGTAAGGTTCCATTAAGTGGTGTGAACTGCAGCTCTTCCTAGATAAAGGGTTGAAGGATTATCACACCAGTAATCATGAAAAGAGTGGAGCAGTACACTGGTGAAAAGTATAAGAATAGCCACGAAAAAGATAGCAAGACTGGTGAGGATACTCATAAAATGGCCTGGAAGCAGTTCATAACCATTGTTGTTTTGCGTGTGTGTGTGTGTGTAGGGTCCCCACGAGGGAGCAAGGTTTTGAAGATGACAGTTATCAGCAGGGAACTGGAAAACCTTTTACACCAATGAGGGGATGACTCAGATGCTTATGTGCAAGCAGTCTTATAATGCCTACAACACTGCAGAGGGAAGACTCCACAAAGAATTCCCATTCCCATCTTTCTGTGCATCCTGTGATTATGCTGAAGGATGGCAAGCATTGAGAGGCGAGTGTGATGTGGTGGTGTTAGGCTTACAGAACACAAGGAAAATTGGGCAATGATAAACAATAAGTGAGTAAGAGTCCTAGCAAGAGGCTCACTTCAAGGATGAAAACTACAACAGCCATTTACAAAAATAACATTGACTTTCTAGCATACAAAGTACGGTACATCATTATGTACTATACTATTAACTGTTGAGTAACTATTCCAAATTATATATATGTATATACTGTGCTGTATATTATCACCGTCCAAGCAGTTACCCTGAGGCTTAAATGAGATTAAAATCTTTGAGAAAAAAATATATATATATATATATACAGTATTCCCAGCAAACTTTTACCAGACAACTTTATCTTTCCATCCAGTCCTATGTTTTCCTATGAAAAGCATAGGAGCCAAGGGCTAGGCAACTTGGTCCCGACATTGAAGATGCGAGTCACCCCCCCCCCCCAAAGGCATTCAGTGAGCAATAAACCCCAACTGCCCCTTGGAGATAAACGTGCACAGGCTCAATCTGATTGGAGGGCCTTAATTTCTCACTACGCCACCAAGCACCATAATTTGATTATATGGTCACCTCCTACCGTAAAGTCATCTATAGGCAGAAGGAAGAAGAAAGAATGAAGCAAAGAAAGATTGATGAGCAAATGTAAAGTCACATGCAGGCAGAAGGTAGAGGAAAGAGAGAGAGAAGAGGAAGGAAGGAAGAGGAAAGGGCAGACACCCGAAGCAGCACTACATCAACTGAGTGGATGGTTAGCACCCCCACCTACCTGTTTAATACCACTAAAAATTATGGGTTATAACCTCATGATAAAAAGGTTTCTTTATATTTTACTGTATACTTTCAAACAAAATATATATATACTGTACTGTATATGTAAAATTTGATACACATCCCTTGTGATGGTTTTACTCACTGAAATGCATACCCATAAACCAGTTTGTACTGACCAGTACATATGTCAATCAGCCCTCTTCGGGCAGATTCAGCCAGAGATGAAAACTATACATGAAGTAGTGAGTAAATATATTTGTCACAGATAACATCAATGAACACTTGATTCACCACTTAACATACCTCCAACTTCAAGCAAAAAC